>JAOTAV010005266.1:0-30517 GCA_026546445.1 Cyclargus thomasi | reverse complement strand
GAAAATGTCTCATTGGTACACGCCTCCACCGGGGTTCGAACCTGCACCCTCTCGAGTGCGAACCAAAGGTCTTACCCTCTAGGCCACGGACGCTCTAAGACTAAAAACTAACCCTCTAGAACAGATACCGCCAAGCTAAGGTGGCAAAGAATAATTTTTGCGGTTCGGCTCCATAAATTAAAAGGTGAAACGGCGGTTGAACAAAAACTCCAATCGCGGGGCAAAGTTTGGCGATTAAGCCGCGACTGGTCAGGACTGCGCCTGACAGTTAGTGCTGCCACTCGTTATAATCCGCTCAACTTTGCCGCGTCAAGGTAAACGCAATGAAAACTCATTTTGAATTCATTCCATTTTCAAAACTGTCAAATATGATTTTTCGTGCTCCAAAACAAAAAAGAATGAAGTGGCAGAGGAGGCGAGAGACCTTTTTTAGTTACTTAAGCGTCGTGGAGACCTAGAAAATTCTACTATAGTGGTTATATGAGAGAAAACTAAAGAAAAGAGAGAGGGACAGACAGACAAACATTGAAGTCATAGTAAGAAGGTCCCGTTTTTACCCTTTGGGTACGGAACCCTAAAAATGAAAATTAATTAAAAAAATTATTGACATCGAACATTTTTTAGACGATTTTAGACGACAAGACCTAAAACGTTTAGCCGAGTATGACATAAAATATCTGGGAAGCTTGGTCGCGAAAATATGAGGCTTTGTTGTTCTACATTATTACAGGTTTACCTTACATTTAAATCATCAGTGCTTTATGTGGTAGTATTATTTGGCGTATTTAACACCCCGTATATTATTCTGAAGGTTTTAATGGCATTTCGGTACTTAAAAATAGCTTTTTCCTGACCCAGATTTTTATATCATCATGGTATAAAAATCTGATTTCTAGGTTACCAGAGACATGTAGAAAGCCTACACTAGCTTATCTGACGCGCTCGAGTAAATCCAAAATTCCCCTCTTGGGTTCCACAACATTACAAACAAAACATGCAAGTAGTTAAAATAAAATTGATAACTGAATAAAATATCAACTACGTAGCTGACAAAATGTTCTCATATTCTGAACAGAATACGGAAACATTGTTATGTATTGGGTAAGTCGTACGATATCCCATTTCTTCATTCTGATATGTATCAACTTGATTTCACCTCGTTCACTCTGATCTGCGGATCTGCAGTTAACTTTTCCCCAAAGCGTCATATAAATAAATTGTTGCTTGTCTTTATTGCCCCTCAGTTCGCTACGAGTTTTTCCTGTCATATTACTTTCGGGCCTATTTCATTTTGCGCGCAGTACGATTTACACGTATGTTTTGAATTTATGTTGAACTATCTTTTTTCTGTGACTGTGCTTGCTTTCAATATGCGCTGATATCTAGGTGATAATTGATGACATAAGTGGAAGAAGCGGGTAAGTAACATTAAAAAACTCAAAGATTTTTGGGTAAATAGACGATGTAGGGCTTGAAAAATGATTTGAAATTAAAATAACATGGATATGATTTATAGCTAGAGAGACAAGCTAGATATTGAAATAGCTAAATTATAAGATTATTCAAAATTTTATGGAAAATATGAATATTTACTGGAATTACCTAATAAATTACCTAATAAAAATGTTTTACTCTCTGGAAGAATTTTTCTCTAAAAGAAATATTAACTACGTGTGAAAGAAACCAAAGTTCAAAAAATATATATCTATGTACAAAACAATATATTAAGAATGTGTAAAATATATATTTAAATATAGTTACATCAGATGCATAATATTAAAAGTGTATTAGATGTGTCTGTTATAATAACTGCCTGCTGTAATTTTTAAGCAAACGCCTTTTCAAGGTACTAAGTCTGTATTGTATACTTACTTGGTTTTTGCAAATAAATCTTAAATCTTGAATGTTGTGAAATGTTAGTTATTCGCTTCTTCCACTTATGTCTACAATTGAGACAGGTAGATTTTTGAATCTACCTTTCTAATCACCAGTTGTACATATCATTTCGTCATATCCATTGAAAATTTATAATTAAATTGATCCGTAAAAGATCCGAACAAAACAATAAACACTCATACAAAATAAAAACTCGATTAGCGCGCCACAGTGAGGAGATTAAACAGTCAAACTGGAAATTCCGAAGGCTTTGCAGTCATGGATGGACATCAACATCTGTCAGCGCTAACATGCGGATTTGCGGGGATCGGATGGATATTAAACAAGCCTGTGGGGGCTGTGGGGCGCATGGACCGTGCAAAAGAACCACAGAGCCCGACTGTCGAGATTGCTACGTTTGTGCAATGGAAATGAAAAAAAATCCTTATTAACTTCCTCGGATATTTTATATTAGAGCGATAGGATTGGGAGCAGTTCTCTTGGTTTGAATTATTACAATAACTATTTTTTTTTCGACTTTTCTCGCGTAGAATGAGGGCATTCATAAGAAAATGATCCCTTGGGAGCTTCGAAATAGTGCTATATTTTATCTAAGTCAAGAGAAATTTATCTGTGTAATAAAATTGTTAATAAAATAATGGGTATGAGCTAATCACTAATTCAGTAAAGCGAATTTAAGTTAATTGCATACTGCAATCATCGTGCCATACGGATCTGACAAATAAATTCCATCCAAGTAAATGGGTAAATTTTTCAAACCGCTTTTCCGTCAAGGAAACCATTATTTTTTAATTAAGATATAGTTTTAATTTCTGGTTAAAAAAGTAAAGAATACTGTATTTATTAAGGCCCTGTAACTAATTTTCAAAATAATAATTATTTTCCTAGAAAGAAAATGTAAATATAAGCGATATCTATAGGTATTTGTTGGCTTGTCGTCGATCTATTTTTCTCAATATCGAAATCAATTGACTGTAAACTTGATATTAGATTGCGTGAGTCGTGCTATATGAGTGACTCTTTACAATATATCAATTTTACTGCACTAAGAACTGTAGTTAAGTTTTGAAGACACATGTTTTAAATATATTTGGCTTATAAAATACTTCATCCACAGATTCTAGTCACACGCTAACGTACATCATGTCCACCAAAACCACCAAAAATAGAAAAAAAAATGCTAGTTGTTAAAATCAACTCAAATATAAAAATTGTTAGTGAAAAAATTTGATATATTCAATGACACACACAAATATAATCACGTGATTATTAATTTAATTTCGAAAATAAACTAGTATTGGTTGTGGTGGAAACAATCCAGGCATGAAATTAAGGACCCGTTAGACAGCGCGGCACTGAAGGCCGGGCGCGCCAGACAGGAAGCAAATGGCTCCTATTTGATACCGGTACACAGATTCTACTACTTAAGTTCAACGGTAATGATGCTACGTTTTTTGTTTGATAAGTTTTTTACTCCACAAAAATGTTTGAATTCTCAAAAAACTTTAATCCTTTTGGTGGTGGATTGGTGGAAAGTGTGTCCGCACTGCGAATTTTATTAGCACATATTTTTTTCGTTACTTCTGTAATACAATGAATAATCATATGAGAGTGTCTGCACTGGTGGACGAAAATTATATAAGTAAAATTAGCTCGATTAAAATCTGCTGTAAGGACGGAACCTGTAATGTAAGACCTCAAATACTCTGTCGCTTAAGGTGTTTTGATGTAAAACATAGGAAAACTACATCGTTAATTAATCTGAAGCGAACTATTTCGAATAACGAATGAGACATTTTAATCTGGGATCAGAGCATTATAATAGCAACCCCCTTATTCATAGAAATATTTAAACAGTGTTTAAATAATCAAATTCTCAGTCCTTTTCTGAAATATTAAAAACTTCACACGACAGAAAGGGACAGCAAATCTTGTTTGGCTAAACACTGTTTAAATATTTTTATGAATAAGGAGTTACTGTTATTGATTGAAAATCAATAACAGTAACATTATAACAAATACTTATTTATCCTTTGTAGAGTTTCGTAGCCAGATGGCAAAAAAAGGAACCATTAAAGACTTGTCATCCCGTCTGTCCGTCATTTGAGGTTTCTTTAATCAGTTTTCTGCCTGAATATCGGGTCCTGAATCTTGGACTCTGAATGTCGGGCACTGTGTGTCGGGTCGATACGATCCCAAATGGCGGATATCAGGCCCAGGGTCTCGGATGTAGGATCGTATACCTGTACAGACCTACGAAAGCTGTGTAAGTCTTTGATAACTACATTATCTCAATACAAAAATTGTACAGTATGACCTGTACTGTGGCTCTGCCATGAGTTTCAAGCAATATTTTTTGTCGATATTTGATAGCGACTACGTAAATTTTTGGTATGGCGAAATTTTGCAGCGCCTCTAGCGGTCACTTGCAGAAATAAAATTGCCATACTAATTAAATTATAAGTATGGCTTTCTATTTTTATGGTTCGGTGGTTCGATTTTATGCTTCGACAAATACTATTGCTGTGGTAGAGCTACTGGTGTATTGTATTTAAACAGGTGTATTGAACTGTATTGGTATCTACGAAACAAATTTTGCGTAGAGGACTGGAAAATACAAATACTTTCCTTTCTCTTGCGAGAAAACATCATTATTTCTCCCCGATTCCGCGTGTAACACTCTGGGGCATAGATAGTAATATATAAATTATAACCTCATTTTTAGTACTGCTCGCTTTAATTACGATCCTGTCAAACCAACCACATACGATTGGCTTCTTACCAAAGTTATTATATCTGCGGCGTGTAATAAGAAAATCGAGAAGGTACCGAGTGAGATAGTGATGATTTCCCAAGTGATAATATCAGGTTTTCTTTTCCTCTCGTAATTTATTAACTTAATGATACGGCAAATAAAATATCAAATAGAATACTATTTAAGTAATATTATTCCTTATAGTATTATTTATATCCTATTTAGATGTGAAATATAAAAATATACTAAGGAGAAGGTGTATTTGTTTGTCTTTCCTTCACGTCTTAAGGAAGAAACTAATTGACTTAATTTTTATCATTGACTAAGTTGAAGGGATGAAGCTAGTTTTGGTCTTGAAAAACAGCAGTACGTAATATAGTCGTATTTGTATTTTCCCGCGATTAACGAATTCCACATTGTTTGAAGCAAGGTATAAATGCTCGGTTTTTTGAGGATATTTCCACACACACAGAACTTTAATTATTGTCACTTATTTTTGTTACACTTTGTACTACTAAATATGAACTCAACTGGTTCATGTGCTAATAAATATTTAATAAGATTTTTCTGTCTGTTAAAAAACTAGTGTAAATTTACTGCCAGCCGGACAGTGGACACGCAAGTCCCATAACAGCCGCGAGTCCCCTGGGACTTCAACTGCGCGGTCACGTATAAATTACTCTGAGGGGAATGGTCCTCTTTGTAGTCCTGTAAACTTGCTCTCATGTTTAAATCCTGACTTGAATAAAACGATCGCTGTTTTAAACTTTAATGAATGCGAAAATAGCAAAAGATTAGCATTGCTAAATGTCTCACAAAGTGCGTAACTCTGTAAATTTGTATAAAAATAAACCTATCTGTTAAATTAAAAATAAAAAAATGTTTAAGAAATAAAAGTTTTGAAAAGAGACCGATATAAATTTAGTGCAAATTTCTTTGATATTAAATATACTGTATATCTATGATTATTATTATCTAATAATATATTCAAATTCATATTACTATGCATATTACTATTGTTATAACATAAATAACTTAAACGGAGCACCTTGTGTTAAATATATTAATAAATAAGTAATTTGTGATGTAGAGATGTATGGACTAAATAAATTTATTCCTAACCTTATGCCAGGGCTATCAGAATTCGGAATATCCGTACCACGCCGGGAAAGCACCAAGAACTTTGTTTAGACTAGAGTCAAAAAAATAATAAGGTTAATTTGGAGTCTCAATTTATTTGAATTGCTTGAAATTTGTCACGGTGGGTGTATTTCCTTTGTCCAATGAGTAAATGAGTCCCGTGTGTTGGCTCCTTTAATTAGTCGTTGCGGTTTCACCTAGCTCTACGCAACTCCAGCTTCAATTTGTTTTTCTAGCCTCGTTTAATTTATCTATATAATTAGGATATCATTTTTTGTTAATTAGTCTTTGATCTTCATGTTTTATATTCATAGCACCCGTAACCATCTTGTAACGTTTAGAGATAGAGATCGTTATGTGTTAAACTTGTATTTCTTTTTAGGTTGGTTTTTTAAGAAGTGGTTACGTGTTGATTTATTTGTCATGTGTATTCCGAGCGTTATAAAGGCAGATTTACATTGAGTACATTTGGTACTGCCGTCAGTGCTGGCACTGAAAACTGACTCGTACTACTTACACAACACACGCAGTCAGTATACACGATAGCAACGTCGGGTCAGCACTAATTCGGCATTTGACTAAAGTCAGTTACTGACTGATTGTAGTTCGAGCGTCCGTGACCTACTGGGTAAGACCTTTGGTTCGCACTCGAGAGGGTGCAGGTTCTAACGACGCGGTGGAGGCGTGTACCAATGAGACATTTTGCGATCTCAAGTACATAATACGATTGCTCATTGTCGTGGAAGAGCCATGCTTCGGCACAAACGGGCCAGCTTGATCGGAGTGATCACGGCCTCACAGAAAACTGGAATGAAACGCCATTGTGCTGTGTTTCGTTCAGTGAGTGAGTTTACCGGTAGCCCAACTCCCCTAATCCCTACTCCCATATACCTACTCCCATTCCTATTTGCTCTTAAAGGCCGGCAACGCATTTGTGACTCTTCAGATGTCACGAGTGTCCATAGGCGACGGCAGTTGCTTTCCATCAGGCAACCAGTCTGCTCACTTGCCCCCTAAATATCATAAAAAAAAGTTAGTATAGTATTTGTATTATATTATGTTTTGTCTACTCTTATTTTAAGCAACTAGACAATAAATTTGTAGACAGTACCTATGTCTGAAGTTTATTAGCGAAATTAAGATAAAGCTCGAGCGACTTAGCTCACAGTTGGACGTTTAATATAAAGTTATGTGAGGGGTGGGAGACATAACTTGTATATCTTTATTGTGTACATATTTGTTGTGTATGTGTGTCTAAACGCCTTTTTTATTAAATTTAAAGGGCAAGCGAGCAGATGGGTTACCTGATGGAAAGCATCCGCCGCCGCCCATGGACCCTCGTGACATCCGATGAGTCGCAAGTGCATTGCCAGCCTTTATGAGGGAACAGGGGATAGAGGATTAGGTATGTTGGGCCACCGGTAATTTCACTCACTAACGGAACACAGCACAATGCCGTTTCACGCCAGTTTTCTGTGAGGCCGTGGTATCACTCCGGTCGAGCCGGCCCATTCATGCCGAAGCATGGCTCTCCCACGGCAATCAGCAGCCGTATTATGTACTTGAGATCAAAAAATGTCGGATGCCTTCACCGGGGTTCGCACCTACACCCTCTCGAGTGCGAACCAAAGAAAGGTCTTACCCACTAGGCTAAGAACGCTCTAAACCAGGACCTAGGCGACTAGACCGATTTTATCATTAATTTTTTTTGTGTTTTCAACTTGTAAATGTCTTATTCACAAAAAAGCCAATGGAATAATTTATTTGCTAAGACAAAATATATTTTTCTCGTCAACATCTTAAAATAATATTATAAATGTGTAAAGAAGAAATGGGATTTATAAATTTTGTTGATATTTTGTATTTTGGAATTTTTAGTTATTTTTGCTATTTGTGTGGGTGAGCGCCTAGTGATATAAATATTATTTATTTATCTAATTATTTATGTACACAGAAACTTTTAAAACTTAATCTTAAATATACATACTCGTACAGAGTTACTACTAATTCCAAATTAAATCTCTTCCAGTAGACCTGTTAGAGGAAACCTAAAATAGTGGTAACATTAATATTTAGTGCACACGACAACTTTCTAATATGTTTATAATATATTATGTTTATAAAAGTATGTTTACAAAGAATGTAATATACGTTAAAAAGAACATAGATATTATAATTATAAAACTGAACATAATATATTTACACACGAAAGTGTTAAAAGTTACTCCTCCAACACAGCCTAGTACATTACAAGAAATTTTACTTAGTTTTATTCCAGAGTGACTAAATTTCAAGTTGCTTATGAGAAAAATTAAAAACGTAATTTGAAGAAGCGAAAAACTAACATTTTACAACCTTCGAGTAAATAATCTTTTTTCACATAACATTTTGATAAATTTTGTAATTTCGGGATTTCAATATCTAGCTTGTCTATCTAACTATAAGCCATAGAATTGAAAATTACATAACTCGACCAAATTGCATAGCCCCGCAATCTGCTCTTCTTGCTCTACTAAATACTAAAACATAGTATAATAATTATTTGACATTCAATTTTATCAGCTATGGTTGAAACGGCACACCTTGGCACAAAACTTCATATGAAATGTCGAAATTTGTATGGAATTCCGTGCCAAGACATTTTCTTGTGTAGAGATGTGTGGTCAAACGTGTTACGCGACTGACTGACATTGTAATCTATACGCAGGCTAAACCACTGGACGAACCGGGCTGTATGGAGCAGGTGATGCATCCGCAATTAAGGAATTTTGATAAATTCTTCAAATGAGGCATAGACCAATTAATGAATGAGGATAAAATAGTATGTGTATATGGGTATGGAATTTGTATGAAAAAACTATTTAACGCGAGAAAAACCGCGGTCAAAATCTAGCACAAACATAAAGTCCCCACCTACCTACAAACATCATTTATCCTAAAACAAACACATCATTTAGAAAACAGAATGATTTGTGACACCCTAAAACTGGCATATATATCTAAAAACCCACCGTAAAAGTAAAATGTTTCTAAAAGAAACCCGCAAAGTATCTTGGGATCAATGAATCCCAATGTTAAAAAGAAACAAAATCGAAGTGTTACAATTCTCATTACTTTTCTCCGTATGGACGTCCCAGGGCACCGTCCTAAAGCTCTAACATAAATTTCAATATAACTGGGACGAGATGGCTAAATAAATAAATTCCACAATGAACCCTCTAGTGAATGGCCAACTTAGAACTTCTTGATGTTTGTACACAATATACATTAATGTTGGGTCGTACAACATAAAACACTCCAGACTATATTCTAAACAAATAAAACTCAAAGGTGACTGACTGACTGACTAACGATTTTATTGATAAACGCTTAGCACAAACTCGCCGAGGACAACTTAGAGAAAAAATTATACATCTAGATCAAATCGAAACTTTACTCTAGTGCATGTAAACGATCTTTGTAAATAGTTACATGCTACTTTTACCATCACCTTTATTAAAATCAGACCGACAAGTGTTGGTGCTATATATAATACGCACAGCGCCATCTAGTTTCACAGAGATGCACTGTTTTTTAAACAATTTACACTAACAAGGCATGTAGAATGTAGATGTTATGACGTAGACATCCGCTAAAAAGTTTTTTTAAATTCTTCCCTAAGACGGTCCCTAGACCTACAATACTTATCATTTAAAAATACATATTTAAATGTTCAAAATGTTTGCAAGACGCTCTGTATCTAAACGTTCAATATGTCGCACAATATACGTTCAGTCGAAGATTAATTCCGAATGCACCGTTAGTAGAAAATATGTTCAACCAAAATTTAGCTGCAGCTGTGTAAAGACTAAAAATATTGCACAATACATACACGATGCAATATAAAATATGGTGCAATATAAATTAAACTCCTTCAAACTTTCCTTCAATCATTGAGCGACGCTCAATATTGACCATAAATGATCAATTATATTGTACAGTACGTAATATTCCTAAATAAAATGAATCATCTAGGAGCTGCCTAAGATAAGTGACTTATCAGTTATCACCCTATTCTGTATATCAAATTTCGGCAAAATCCGTTTTGTAGTTTTGGCGTGGTTGACTGGCAAACATCTGAACAGTTTTCACAATACTGCGATACTAGATAGTTTCTTTCCAAGTCGAATACTACTGATATTATTACAATATAATTATATGTTAGTGAAGTTGTTTCGTCGAAGGCCGAGGCAGACTAGGAGGGCGCTGCTTCGTTTAAAGTTTTAATCGCTTTCGAGCCGTGATAAACAAATTTTAATTAAGTTTTAATATCACCGCTTAATTGCTGAGGCGAGGGCTATCACAGTCTTTGTCAGTATACTCCTTGCCCCATCCGCCATCTTTTGATTGAGTACGAAAATTTACTTGTTATTATTAAGATTGTGGTAACACAATTTGATGGCGAATGTCTTTAGTTTGTCGTTTGATAGAGAATCCCTTTAGACTACATATTGCCTGCGGATTTACTCGTATAGATTTTGGGAGCATTTTATTTTTCTAACATCTAAGTTAATAATATTACTCTCCATCTCTTAAATAAGTATTTTTAACTGGAACATAATTTACGATCGAGAGATGAGCACCAACAAAAATCTCGATCGTAGAGATTGTTCGAGAAAAATACTCGATCTTAATTCGAACATATATTACGTTGAACGAATCTTGATTGTAGACTTTTACGATAGTAATATTATATATTTGTAATGAATCTCGATCCGTTCATATCTCGATCGTAAAATATGTTCGAGTTTAGGTCGAGTATTTTTTTCGAACAGTGTCTATGATCGAGATTCTTTCGTTGAAATCCGCCGTGGGGCACCAACTTTTTTTTCTTACAAAATATTTCTTAAGCATACCTATTCAAAATAAATAGCGTTTTTAGACGAACCCATCTGCGGTCTGGTGCGTAACAAATTCTTCAACACGTCTATCAGCGCCACAGAACGGGCTCCGTTTTTTGGCCGTGGAAAGGTGGGAGTCGAGCGCTTGGGTGCAGGTACTACCATAAAAAAATCGGAACATTGCTGGATCGAAGTACTTTTCGCCTAGCTATTGCCCTGCGGCTTAGTGCACCGCATGTCGTACCCCAGGGCAACTCAAGCTGTGCAGGCGCAGCCGCAAACCAGGCGGAAAACCTCAGTAGAGATCTCATGTTTGAGCCGTTTGGGTTGGAAAGCCTAGGAACTTGGGGACCGGGAGCACATAAGCTCTTTAGAGAGATATGTAAAAAGTTTATCGAAGCCATCCGAGACCCCAGAGCCGGGAGCTACCTGGCACAACGAATAGCGATTGCCATCCAACGGGGCAATGCTATTAGTTTGCTTGGTACTCTGCCAGTTGGAGACGATTTGGAAAAGGTTTCCTTTTTATAGTTTTTATACTTTTATGTTTGTTTATTTTATATTGTAATATTTAGTCGATAATTTGATTTATTATAATTGTATTTGAATGTAAATAATAAGTATTTTTAAAAAGACAGCATTTTTATGATTTTCTATAAAACCATGTTTTACAATACTTTACTTTTACATTATCGAAACGTACGACTGTGATAAAATAATGTTATATAATATGTCAAAATAAAATTAATATATTAATGATAATTTCAATGAAATCAACATGAATTGCCTTTTACTTACATCACATACACACCCTTAAATATTATAACTTTCTTTTGTCACAACCTCTATAATGCGTATTATTAATCTTTAGTTTATTAAACAAGTCAAAGGAAAATATTTTTTTATTCAGAATAGGCTAATTGAATAAGAAAACAGGTGTATGGTTTTAACTGACAAGTATTTAAAAATTTTGTCGACCAGTATGAAATATTTTATATAGCGAACATAAAATGACTCCTTTGTGTATGCGGTCATAAAAAAGGTGACCAACAATTCAATACCTCTGAAAACAAAAGCTCATCAATTCACATCATTAATTATAAAAGACCTAACTCAGAATCGACTATTGCGGGAAATAAGCATTAAAGGTTGACAAGTTTAATTACCATTTCCTGCAACGGGTGATTTGAAATTAGCTCTTTTTTGTAGAACGTATGGTACGCGCAGGGTTTAATAAACCATAGATACAATTAGGAAAAAAATCACTATAGTGTCGATACATGATGTCTATCTGTTTGTTAGCTAGCTTGACACACAATCTCTACGCTATACCTGTGGCTATATACTCTTTAAGATAACGTCTCAATACAGAGCGTAAATACTCATTTAGTAAGAAGGAATATTATACTGCTTATGCTTTATATAAAATAATATTATGTTATCTTTTCGATGGATGATGGATCAAGAATGAGGTTTCTCAACTCGACCGTATATATGTTCTTTCTTTTTTTTTTCATCTTTAACCACGCATTACTCTGCTATTTGATGAATCAATTTCGAAAAGTATTTCGTTGTTGTATAAGGTAAAGCTGCAGTTTGGTCCCATATTCATAAAAGTGGTGATCTCATGATGCGATCCAGGAGGAATCGTGGGAAATCTTTGATTCATATTGACATATATAGTGTTTTTGACTTTTTCTGAAGGAGTCTAGGTATAAGCAAAGAAAAAGTAAGATTTTGGAGAAAAAACTGTACAGTGCTGTACAGAACTCATGAATCCCTATAGATAGCGACTCGGGGACTTCGGTTTTATTTAGAAACTCAAAGCAAATGCCACTTCATCAATTTCATCAATAATCATCATCATTATAATCATAACTATAATGACGCTACGCACCGTTACATTTTAACCGTATAATTGGTATTTCCCATGGAGAAATTTGTCTATCGACGTACGCATGTTAGGGAGTAGATATGTCTATATCGACAATTATGACTACGCTCGAGAGAGAGAAATACTACATTGGTGTTTCTTAGCTGAGCTGAATGCGTGTACGCAATAATAATGGAATTTTCTTCTTGAATCAAGTGGTGAGTAATATCTAGAGGTATGAAATCAGAAGGTGTGAAATACTTTGCATGATTTGTATGAAATTTTGCACAGTTATAGCTTACAGCTGCGACTGCGACATCGTGTTTGTAGATTTGATTTTTTGAATGAAACAGAAATATTGAAAAAAAAGAAAAAATTTGGTTGTATCAGATGCATATTGTCACGTAAAATTATTGGAAGAAATACTACGTTTCTGTTTATTCTACGTTCGTGTGCATTTTTGCTAAAACTATATTACTTATAGTACGTAAATTTTAGACAAGTAAAATGCAAATAATACTTCTATTTTTTAGTCTCGTAGCCGCGTGAACGATGTGACACTATTCTCAAAGAATTTTTCCTTGGGGCATGAATTTAATCTCAGAATTTGGAGTGTCCGATTCGTAAGTAGAGCCGTCACTTTCAAAGTGTTTTCATTCGTCATGTTTTACAATGTGCCAAAAAATATATAGTATCAAAATGCCGAACAAAGTACAGTGAATTTATTACCTACATATACTCGGTTCGCTGTTAGTTGGCACAAAATTTGAAAATACATGAAATATCAAAATTTGTATGAAATTTAAGATATTTTGAACATCTATAATACGGAAATTCTGTTCGAAGTGATTTAATTTTATGAATTTAATGATGATTTGGACATTTATAAGCCCAATTATATTATTGCCAGAAGTATTGCGAAGTATTGCCGTAAATCGACACCGATTGTGTTGCTCATATTTTTCATTCGTTTAAAAAACTGATTAGGACGTGCGCATAATCAGCCTTGTAGGGTTAATTCTGTAATATATTGCAGAACAAACGGTAGCGATTAGTGTCTTGTATTTTAGGAATAAATTTGATTAGTTGCGCCAGCATAAGTCATAACATCGTTAATGGACTAACAAAGTTGTGAATTTCCCCGTACAATACGGATTAGTACGGGTGTTCTGCTAAGCTGTCAGTTTATGCACTAAACGCCCACAAAGAACCTAACTCGATTATACGAGAACAATCTGGAAATACCACGTGTACTGATTTCGCAAATTAATTCTGATATGTGAAACAGAAGTTAAGCTGCACGGTCTATAATCTATACATATAATATATATTTTTTAATGATGTTTAGGGGGCAAGCAAATAGACGGGTTACCTGATTGGAAGCAACTGCCGTCTCTAATGGACACTCGCGACATCCGAAGAGTAGTAAGTGCGATGCCGGCCTTTACGAGGGAATAGGAAATGGGAATAGGGATATTAGGGAAGTTGGGCCACCGGTAAACTAACTCTCTGAACGAAACACGACACAACGCAAAAATCTGTAAAATCTTTAGAAGTGAAAATTATTTACATTGAAGATACTCAAAAAATAATAATATATTTTTTATTTAATAGGAGAGTTATATGACAAGGTTTCAGCAAATATGTGGATTTGAAAATGGTTTGGATTCACATGATTTCATTCAAACTGAAACAGTTTGAGTCAGATCTGAGTAATTTGGACGGGTTGTGTCAAACTCAGACAGACAGACAGATCACGAGAAACATGTAATTGACATATTCCTACCAAATCTCTTTCAATTTCTCCTATTATACATGATGTAAAATAAAAATATAACACGGTGACCGTCTCAGTTACGTATGAACTTATATAAACGCTTTCACAAAACACGTTAAGTAAAAAGTACGACTACCGTATGTATGTGAAAAGGAGTTCATTCTTAGCCAAACAACAAAACAACATTTTAACATCAAGACCGAAACCACGGTCTCTCGAGCGATGCTCTCAACCGGACGTGATACGTTTAATGATGATGATGACGTAAAGTTGTGAAAAATAAAGCACGTCGGCTTTGTAGAGAGCCGACAAGGGGGATTACAAGTTGCAGTTACACTGTCATAATGAATGCGGGCGGGATTACCTCCGCAGCCAATTACATAAAAGTTGTCTGACGTCCGGAATCCCGCGATACATTATCCGATATTACGTGCTAAGCCCATATTGTGTCAAAACCGCTAACAGATTTAATTATAATTCAAAGTTGGAATTGATGACGAATTTCTATATAAATTAGATGACAACTAAATTAAAAAGAGTTTTGTCGTCAATATTATAAGTTGAGGGATACAAATTCAAATGGTTGCACCAACACTGACTCGTGTTTGATAACATTTTTAGTATTACTTCTTACTCTTCTTTTAATCAATTAATTGCAGTTCGCTGACTTAGAACGAACATCACATCACAATTATAGATGCAAATGAAATCATCACTCACAATCACCACATTTTTACTAAAATTATATCTCAATTAATGGTGTTTATATATTGTTTTTTTAACACTTTCATTGACTCACGTATATAAGCTCATAAAGTTAATGTTTAAGTTAGTGTTTTGAATATAAACATAATTCAGTATGAGCTCGAAAGTACCACAGCGCCCTCAGCGAGCACACAGCAACAAACATAATCACGTGTATATTTGCGAACCCCGTGCTGCACGTAAGTTGTGCAATATGCGTTTAAACACAAAAGCAAATATTATACGATAGTGTATCGCCCGCTCGCAGTTCCCAGTAGAAATAACTGGCCGTAAAAGCTTTTTCCGTCGACATTTTTATATTGCACACATCCGCACTGTATTGTGCTCAGAAATAATGCACAATCATTTTATCACATCCAATATGCAATTGAAAAATGATCATTTTGTTTCCACAATACGAAACTAAAAAAAGTTTCCTTTATTTTTATCGTTATTGTAGCGCTGCGAACAAGATTTTGTTTTTGTAAGCTTGGGTCGTATTTGGTGTATCATGGATGACTTTTTTAAGGTTCATTCGAATCACTAATATTACTTCGTACTTAATGTTAGGCTTCTGAACGCAACGAATCATTTGCACCTCGTCCTGTCCTTAACTTCCTTCAGACACCAAATGTGTGGTTCACGAATTTTTTTGTCAAATTGACAAAACACTTTGTTTATTTTCTATCCTCTAGTGAAAAAAAGAATGGCTTCATCATTCACTACGGCATCCCGTACTTCCTGGACACTTGAAATTTATGGAGGTTGCTTTCGTACAATGGAGATAAAAAGTAGTCACGCGAAACACATCTTACGTGGTCCGACAAAAACACGCCATTGTGTCCGCGTTACAAAGTATTATTATTAACGTGAATTCCAAATTATAAACTAAATTTTATAAAATTACGCTACGACCCCTTCTACAAAAGAGGGGTAAAAATTAAAAAGGGTTATATAATTAAGCGTCAACACTAATCCGTGGGAGAGCCATGCTTTGGCCCGAATGGCCGGTCCATTCTTGGCCGTAGAAATACCAGTCTCGTGGGTTTTGAGTACGTGAGATTTTTAGTGGCTCTACCTAAACTAGCCCCTATTTCCTGCCCTATTAACTCATATGCCGGCAATGCATTTGTGACTCTTCTAATATTGTAAATGTCAGATCGACATTGAGATAGTCATGGGCTATCTAGCATTTTCCCAGACATTTTCTCTACTTGTTAATGAGATATCCACGTATCAATAATGCAATAGGATCTAAGTTTTAAATCTGCGAGTAAATCCTTGCTACGTGCTTCTGTATAATCGCTCGGATAAAGAAGCGTGCTCATCTCTTCGCTGCAAGTTTACTAGATATCATATCATAATACTTTGCAATTTTACGTATTGGAATACTCTTGGATTGTTGCTTTTATTGTTTTCGTTTTAGAAAAATCCATTTCAAAAAGGTTTTAGGGTTTTGTTGTTCACCCTGCTGCTTAGCATCAATGTACTGTGTTTTAAATATAAGGGCAAATACTAAGTCAAACAAAAACATTTCTTTTTTGTATGTCCGCTTCTTTTTATCACATTTTGAAACAGAATTAATATGCGCTCACGACTGTTACTAATTAATGAGTGTATACAAAGTTTAAATATAATAGAGTCAAAATGTTTCCACTGATTTCAGTAATAATGACATCAGAATATCGATAAAGCAACAGTTACTGCCCGGCAACGTACACCCGAAACGATGCAACTTATTTCAGGATTTTATTCCTTTCTCTCTCAGTGATAAATGAATGTTAATTCTTTTTCGGGCGTGTGGATAAATGAATGAACTCACTAACTCACTAACGAGCGCGGTTGTGATCACTCACAATTAGTGACCACGTAACGACCACGTGTTATTTACGTTTATTATTATTACCATCCAGTAATGTACTTTTTAAACCGAGCACGCGCTTAAAATATAAAATATTTTTGCTAATGATGCAATAAAGCGAAATTGTATTTCTTATTTTTCCTTATTTTCATTAAAGTTTTGTTTAAGAACTTAAAGATAAAATAAGGGCGGCAAGTCTGGGTCCAAAATCATTATTAAACAAATAAAAATGAGTAAATACACAACGGAAACTAATGCATTATATTATCCAAGTCTATGTCTTAGTTAGCATCTCATAGCTGGTCACTCATCGACACTTCTAACATCAGCAAGGCATCCGGCCTTAAAGGAACAGGCTACAATAAGCGGGAATGAGAATAGAGATAGAGAATTAGGTGAAGGGAGTTAGGGACTAAAGGTACAACCCTCTAGTAAACAAACTATGGACAAAACTCAGTGCAGCGATTTTTCACGCCAATTGTCTGTGAATCTCTCCTGGCCTGATTAAAAAAAACGCCATCTCCATAAAACCATTTCTCCGCATTACCTACAAGATTCACTCTGCCAAAACCATTATATTGAAAATGAAAACAGATTATATTTTATAATTAGTTAGCCGTTTAAAATATAACACAACTATGATGTAGGTATACGTAGCACATTGTTTATATTACGTTTTGTAATAGTAATTAATTTCATAGGAAGCTATTAGGTTGGGCGCACCCTCATCAAAAGAAAGTACAATAGTTGGGTTGAGCCGTCATAAGTGTTGTT
The DNA here is from genome assembly GCA_026546445.1 of Cyclargus thomasi. Taxonomy (NCBI): domain Eukaryota; kingdom Metazoa; phylum Arthropoda; class Insecta; order Lepidoptera; family Lycaenidae; genus Cyclargus; species Cyclargus thomasi. The sequence goes on along the minus strand of JAOTAV010005266.1, from coordinate 12,817 downwards.
GTATTTTGCCTCATGTTTCAACGTACATCATCATTATATCATATTAATATTGATAAAAAAGGCATATCGACGTATTTTTTTTATTCTCCCGTATCCATCCGAATGGGCTTGTTAGCAAAACTTGGGAACCCTCGACTGATAAATAATATATTATCAACGATATAATACTTTTGATTTTCGTGAAATACAGTATCCGGCCTGAAAGATTGTATTTTGTCGGAATATGTCAATTCCATGTGAAGTCGTGCCCTGTCGGCTAAGTTTGACATAACCCAAACAAATTAGACCCACGATCTGATTCTGTTTTAACTTCTATGGTACATCGACCTTTAGAAAGAGAAAACTAGGTAATTTTCTCTCTCCAAAGGTCAGCTTCGTAGAGCGTAACCTCTTCCGCACACTACGTATTATGTGACGTACTGTCACTTGTCAGTCGCTGTTGTCGTGCCCAGTTTTAAATATCTATATTATAGAGCTTATAACACCCCCAATTTTACATATCTGTATACATATAATTCTTATGTGAGTGTGTATGTCACTGAACTTTTTTTAAACGACTGGACCGATTTCGATGAAATTTTTTGTGTGTGTTCAAGGGGATCTGAGAATGGTTTAGATTCACAAAATAGCTCGGCAGGACAACGTCTGCGGGGTCAACTTGTTTGTAATAAAAATAAACTGTACTATGACTAAAAGAAGCATTACCTAATTTACAATTTATTTTAAACCCTAATCAAAAGCGATATCTTATAGAAAATGTATGTATTTTATACAAACATTAAAAATAATTATACAGGCAACCAAATTGTAGTTGTTGAAACAGCTCTTTATAGACACCGGACTGTTTGTATATCGTGTGACAGAGATAACGCTCTACGAAGCCGAAATTAACTGATTGACTCTTTCAAAGATCGATGTGCAATTTTTATTTCCGAGTACTGTATTACACTATCTCTCAAGAACCACGCGTAATACCTTGGTACATAACAAAAAAAATACAAATTTGATTATTCTAAGGCCGTTAAAACATATTTAAAAATAGAATGAAGAAAGTAACGTAAAAATGAAGCAGATAAGTATATACTTTTTTTATATATATAGTAGGTACTTTCAATAGAAATGTACAGGCTGATGATGACTTTACTCAAATTTTTTTGCTTCAAACTTGGGATTAAGTAAAATTACTATCTTCTGAACGCGAAATCGCTCGCGCGGGATTAGAGAAATTGGTAAAAGTAAGATTTTTCTAAAAAACGCTTCTTTCATAACCAAATCCATCCTTTCAACGAAGTCTATGCCAAAAATCTAGTCGCTTGGTTTCTTTGTTAGAGCGTGAATGTAAGACAAACAAACACACTTTCCTATTCATAATAATAATAAGGATTGCACTATTTTTAATATATTCATAGCGCTTTCACATTCTTATCAATTATAACGTTAAAATTTACTTACTGCTATATTCCGCAATGGATTTAAAGCTCTAATTCTTGGGTAAAAAGGTAAAACTATTTCATGTTCTGTACCTACATGTGGAATTGTAATGTTTGTTAGTGAGGCTTCAGTTAATGCTCTTTGTAAAGGTAACAAATAACGTCTAATCAGAGTCCAGACCCACCGCTATTTGTTCAGCCCAAGAAATATTGCACTCCTCACCATTAAAAATAAAAGAGCGTAGTACTCACGTAGAAAAATTTAGTCAATATGGATTCTATTAATTATCGTTTACTGATGAAAATATAGAATTGACTTTTAATTTCTACAGATGTTTTTTTCAAGTAAAGTCAAGATTCTATTGTTCAATATATATCTCTTTAAAACGCGGTCAGGCCGAAGCCCACATATCAGCTGTCGTATATATATCGCCGTGTTTTGAAAACTTCGATAGCGAGATGCAGGATTATTACGCTTAATGTGGGTTACCGCCACACTACTATACTACTTTGCGCGCAATAATTTGAAAAGCTCTGAATGTCATGTAAGCGATAGTGCGATTTAGACGACCACTAGGGACATATATATTATCAAATGAAAAAAAATCCACTTTTGTTGTTGAGCCCCCCCCCCCTCCCCCATTTAATATTTAAATATTATTTCTTTTGTTTATTTTTATTACTTTTGTTCTATAAAATTTTAGCTCCCTAGCTATTATCGTTCTTGAGACAGACAGACAGATAGACTTTGGGTACTGAACCATAAAAAGTAGGTTACGAAGTAGTTCTGTGACCGTCCGAACGATCAAGTACGACAATACTTTAGTATCCATCTCCGACATAATATCGTCGTTGTACATTCCTAAGTTAAGATAAAATAATATTTTGATTCTTTTATAAAAAAAGTTTTGACAATTGGACACAATTTTTAAACACGCGTCAAATATTATATTATGTACTAATTGATGCCCGCAACTTTATTGCGCGAAAATTTGCATATCACAGGAACCGTACATTTTCCCGGGATGAAAAGTATCCCATGTGTTGCCTGGACTTAATAGCTATAAAATTAAAAAAAGATTTATTCGTATCTATTCAGTAGTTTCGGAGATTAGCGCGTAAAAACTGACAAATAGATAAACAGAAAAACAGTCTAATTTTTTTTTTATCGATTTGTGTTCTATTACTGTTCCTTAGCCCACGTTTATTAGTTTGCAAAAATATTCATTGTATAGACACACCAATTTTACTGTTATATTATACCATGTATAATGAATAGACATAGAATATGGAAGTGTGGGCGGATATTCAATTATAGAATATGATGTCGTCAATTGAAGCTTGATTGAGTAAATTTTGAGGAGCTCGTACTGAAGCTATAAAACATAAAACGGTGATGACTTGCAAATTCTGAGGCCGAGTTAGTAAATTCATTGACGATACTTTAAATCAGACGGTCAAATAATATTTAATGTGGATCTTGACTTGAGGCTTTCTCTAACATTTTTTGTAGGCGCTGTATGTTATTATAATACAGTTTTCCCGATGCTCAGTTATTAAATTAGAAGTTTGACTTGTATAGCTATATAAAAATTCTTTGTCCGGTTTCGTTATTTCTTTTTCATATAACATAAAATTATCTTAAAAAATAAATACATAGCATTATAGATAGCATTCATATTGTTAATATACGAAATAATATATTATATTATTAGCATTATCATATTGCAGCCTACCTTCAGAGTTGGACTTTGAAATACCTGATTGATGGAAATCCGGAACTAACCAAGTGAGTTCTAGTGAAATGGAAAATTTCTGGATCCCTTAGCACTTGGTGATTCGATGGAATGGAAATAACGTGATCCTTCGTCGACTACTTACGGTACTAAATGTATTTAACTAAATAGATGAGGGTAGGTTTCCAGCTGGATTTGATTGAGGTCAATCTACATATTAACAAAGCATGTCACAGTTCTTAGTACTTGAAATGTAGATTAAGTTATTAATTTAATACAAAATATACTTATTTAAATTTTATTTTATTAAAAGAACTTGTTTGTGATATAATATAAGAAAAAGCCCTCATATATGAGGTAAGAGGAAATTTTTGAATTTATTCGAGCACATCAGATCTATCGTAGCGTCTGATTTCACTGCTAAAACCAGCTCTAAAAACCAGCCAAGTGCTAGTTGGACCCGCGCATGAAGGGTACCATATTAGAGCAGACATAAGTAAAAATTGTGTTTTTTGTATGAAAGCCTACCTTATTAAGTAATTTTATTTAAATTTTTATTACCGATTAGTTAAATTTAAATACAACTTAGTATTTTGTGTAAATTACAAGTGCTTGTCTGTTGTTATTGCTGATATCGAGCAAAAAGTAGCATAAAAATTACGTTTGTCTTATGATAGTCCTCGTATTGATTAAATTTATTTTGGTTTTCGTTCAATATACGAACATAAGCAACACAAATACATCATCTGTAAAAATTTCAGCTCTCCAGCTATTACGGTTTTTGATATGCAGCCTTGAGACAGACAGACCTCTAAAACTTACTAGGTATCCATGCCGCTTCAGTTACTACAAAAATAGCACTCTCACCTCCTTTAATGCTAAACCAAGTTGGCAGACATTAACAGAAATTAACAGTCGCTTCGTAGTGACTCGAGTAAAAGTTCAATCGTACTTTAAATGAGTTAATCCGCTTTTAATAAGTGTTGATGGTCGCTCAACGCGGCGAGATTTCGTTCCTTCTGTTAGCTTCCACTTAATCATATTTGCACTATTGTTAAAGTTTGACTAATCGAATTCGACAGTCTTTTAGGTCTATTTGGATTTCGCCCCTTTTCTCATGTACACGGTCGACGTACAGTGGTCGCAGTTGCGATCTCGTTTATGTGAAAACTTTCGTAGTTCTACATTACTTATTAACGCGGCATTTACATGTAAAAAGGGGTTATAATTTTGCAAGACCAATCTTCTATTTATATTGTTTTTATGTCAAAGGCCGGCAACGCAACTGCAACTTTTCTGATGCTAATTGCTACGAGCCTATTTACGACGGTAGATATTGAAACCTAATTGCTCATTTTTCCCCCGATGGTGGCGTGTACCAATAAGACATTTTTCGATCTTAATAATATGGATGCTCATTGCTGTGGGAGAGCCATGCTTCGGCATGAATGAGTTTACCGGTGGCCCAACTTCCCTAATCCCCCTATCCCTATTCCCATTTCATATTCCCTCATAAAGGCCGGCAACGCACTTGCTACCCTTCGGATGTCGCGTGTGTCCATGGGCGACGGCTCACGGCAGTTGTTATCAGGTTGCCCGTCTTGGCCCCTAAATATCATAATAAAAAATATTCGTACACATAAATTGTGAAAGTCGGCTCTAATAAAATCTGAAACTTGAAACATTTCAATATAATTTTTTATCAGGACGCGAATTTAAACACACTGTAATCCGGATATTTTACACCCGTCTGACATAAAGGTTTATTTACATCGACTAAACAATTTGTTTTATACATCATAAAATAACAGCGATTGAGTTAATCCTCGTTGAATCGTTTTTACGATTTCCCCAATTTCTGTTAGGGTTTATTTCACCCGACGGTATCATCTCCGCAGAATTGTTTCTCGTAACACTCGGGTGTGGAAAAGATTTGATTGCCAATCCGCACGTCAGTGCTTTATTATGTCTAAAATTTGGATTAAAAATACCCATAATATTTATGAACGTCTTGAGTGATGGTCTTCCTGACAAGAGACCTACGAGGGTGTTTTAGGGAGTAAAAGAAATTATAACTGGAGTGTCGATGCTAAGTCAAAATAAAACGGCACATGAAGGGTTCCGTACTGTAGAAGGGCAAACAGGTAAAAATTGTGTTTTACTTAATTATTAATTTTGGATCAAATTTATTATTAATTAATAAAGTACAAATATGACTAAGTACTTTGTGAAAAGTGCCTACTGGTTGGCATTATTGATATCGAGAAAAAATAGCAAAAAATCACGTTTGTAAATTATATATTCTTATATATATTCTTTTATATTACTTTTTGTATTTGTTGTTATAGCGGCAATTAAAATATATAATCTGTGAAAACCTCAAGTCTCTAGCCATTACTGTTCTTGAGATACAACCTAGTGACAGAAAGATGGACAGACATCGAAGTCCCAATAATAGGTCCCATTTTTACCCTTTGGGTACGGCATCTTTAAAAGAAACACTCGGCGGTCGGCGCCATACAAATTGACATTTTTAGGATTCCGTATCCGAAGGGTAAAAATTGTTTAATCGTTTCGTCTAATAGATACTAGATGGCGCATTCGTACGTCTATATCGCGCTATCAATGCTATAGCGTGACTTTTTAAAGCTGCTAACCTTTAAGAAAGACATTTTTTCAAATTTTTAGCTTTTTACTGGTACGGAACATTTCGTGCGCGAGCCAACTCGCACTTGGCCCACTTTTTGTAAGGCGGTCCCTAGGTCAATTTTATTGACAATATAACGTATTGTGCAATATAATTGGTCGTTTAGGGTTAATATTGGGGATTGCTCAATGATTGAAGAAAAGTTTGAACGAGTTTAATTTTTATTGCATTATATTTTTATGTTGTCTCTTGTAGGCTCAGTATTACACAATATTTTTCAGTCTGTCCGAATATTTTTTGCCTTAAAGAGAATCATACGGGATCGATACTATTCTTCGGCTAAACATCATAACATTTAACAGTTCTTATTATTTAGCAATATAATTGATCGTTTGAATTCAAAGCGTCTTTCAATCATATTGAACAATAAAATTCTTGTATTGTTTATTGATATTGTAGGCCTAGGGGCTGCCTTACAGGCGACCATTTGACATTTCAAATCACTACGCTTTGTCCGTAGTAGTGTAGTAGTTTGACTCGCACCTTTGCTCTTAGCGGCCTTAGCTGCTTTAGCTGTAATAATCTCGCTACACGCCCACCTTGTAGGTCATTAAATAGTATGTCTATTTTTGTTTACCAAAAAGGTGGCATAGGGCCTGGACATGATCGAACACATTTGTAGGATCAGATCCCACCGAAACGGTTATTGGGTATACTTTTGAGATAACGCTCGCCACGCGGGATCATTTCCGTTCCGTCAATCACTCTCCCGCCCTGCGCCCGCCCTCTGCCCGCCCTGTCCGGTTTGACGCTAATGAGCTCCGAACTCACTGACCATCGTGATATTAGAAACAAATTACACGTTCTACGTAAAAAAATGAAGGGCACCCAGAGTTAAACGGTTATATTATACATCCATACCTTTAGTATTTGCTATGTGTATATCCATACTAATTTTATTAATACTAAAAAGTACATGTCTGTCTGTTATATATTTCCATGTCAACCATAGAAAATTTGGCGTAGAGATACTTTCAATCTGGGGATAGAACATATTGTACCTACTTTTATTTCGGAAATGTATTCAGTTCCCGTGATAAGTAAATTCTGGCGCTATAGTGTCACGAGCATTATCTAGTACCTAGTCATTAACACTAGATTCGAACTGTTACCTCCCAAGTCTCACGATATAATTACTATTTATTTGATATCGAAGTCCTTCAGGTCTCGATGACAGATCACGAGTTAACCGCGTAGTTGGAACCAGTGTCTATATTACTCACTAAATACTTGACAATATTTAAGGGCCCGTTGTACGGATTTGTTGTCCATAACTTATTTGACAGACTTTCCAAACTTCATCTGTCAAATGAAAAGGAGGGAAACAGGATCTTTTGATAATACACCTGAAGTGCTGGAGATCTAGTCATCACGTTATATATTCCATCAAGAAAAAATATAGTCAGTGTAAAAGAAAAACTAGCGGATTTTCCCGTTGCGTCGGCCGGGCGTTTCAATTTCACGGGGCGTTTGTCCGACGTCAAAGATGCCCAAAGGTGTAATTTTATTACACACAAGGAGGGATCATCTCACGGAAGCGACGGTATATGCGTATTTTTAAAACAAAATATTCTTATACTTTTAGGAAAAGGAAGGTGTGGATTGTAGAAAAAAGTTTTGTACGACGTAATTTCGGCAGATGTGGGCCTCAAAAGGTTCATACCACATACCTAGTGAAAATTAAAGACATAAGTGGAAGAAGCGGAAAACTAACATTTTGCAACCTTGGAGTAAATACTTATTTTTTTTTCTATAAAATGGACTCTCCGTTTAGGCTAAAATTCGGCAGTTTTTTTTAAATGTCTGTTATTTGCTTCATCCACTTATGTCTTCAATAATATATTATGCACTAAATTCATATTAGTTCTGAAATCTTTTCATAATACTCTATAGAAAACAGATATTCATACTTTACGTGTACTATAAATACTAAGCATTAGTATTTTCCTAAGTTTCTTATCGAGTTGCTGCTACGAAGTTACGAAGATTTTAATAGAACGTAAGACACAATGCAATATGTCAAACTTTGCAGTTTCGAATAAAGTTTCGGAGCATAACTAAGTTCACACAAGGTAGTCGATAAGTAGCTTAAATCTTGCGCTCGCCTCCCGAGGCAGCCGACGGAGCATTTTATACTCTAATGGATATAAGCGGAACAAACGTAGCCAAAATAAAGTCAAATAAGTCCGCCCGTAAACTTCGTGTCATGTCTTAAAATACAAAAATGTGTGGAAATATCGGCGGGGAAGCGCCCGGGTACACAATTGTGCTTCATTATGGCAGTGTTTGAGTGCAAAGGCGTGTCGGGCCGGAGCCGGCCGCCGTGAAAATTCACCGCGCGCCGGAAAATATGGCGCTGATGGAACCTTAATGCTTCCGACTTGGCCGGCTACTTGCGGTCAGCCGCGACAGCCTTCGAAGTGCTATTAAACTCACCACATACACTACATTGCCATTTTGTCTAGAAACAACTAAACGTCCTTGTTTTATCTAGCGCGCCATTTGTAATGGTCTTATTATCGTGCAAGTTTTTTTTATACTTATGTCCGGTTTACACGTAATAAAGAGGTAACTAAATTTTAAGTTATTTACTTCATGTAAACACAAAATTTAGTAGCAAGTTGCAAGTTAAATTACTTAAAATTAAGTTAAAATTTAGCTAACTATATATCTACTTAATACGTGTAAACCAGATGCACTAACTAGAGCACAAAGTTGAAATTAATTATTTTTACGAATCGACGGTGACACACGAGCACGATTGTGTCGAGAGAATACTCGGTAATGCTCGACAATGTCCGTCAATGATCGCATTTGATTAGCTCGTTGTGAAAGTGCTACAAACGATTGTGTGGATGCTTTCGCAATTAATTCGCAAAAAATATATTTTTGGAATTTAAATTTAAATTCCAAAAATATATTTCAGGTAATATGAGTGTATTTTTATATGTTGTAGTTGAATATTGAAGGAATAGAAAAAATGATAAGCCCGATGATATAGTGGGGGTTTTAACATTGCCAGGCGCGTGTAAAAAATAAAAATAGCTTGCAAAGTATAAAAAGTGTGTTTTTGGAAAATTCCTTTTTTATTTCTTTAGCCCCGCTTCTCACCAGTCCGGTCTGCAATTCCGTGTTGTGCTGTAACAGGAGAGATACATTACAATGTATAAGCTTGCCTCAAACGCCTACTCAAAAATGGCTACTAGCACACAATTTATTATATGTAGAGCCTAGATTAAGTATTTAAAATATGGGCATATTATGTGCCTGAAATAAATATTAAATAAAAAATAAAAATTAACTTTTATCCGCGGATTCGCTGGTGTAGAATTCGAAAATTGACAAAAATTAAATTAAAAAAAAACGGAATATATTTTTAACCAAAATTAGGTAAGTCTATGCAAAAAATCATCAATCATGTCATTGGGTGCTTCGTTAGGGCGTAAAGAAAGGACAAACAAACAAACACACTTATCCAATTATAATATTAGTAAGGATTAAGACTGTAATTATAAAGTTTTTATCTCACTTAAAGAAATCGTCTGGTAATGAATACGCGCGATCTATCAGAATTAGAACCTCTCATGTCGCCGGATGATCGATGCGCGGAAATGAACTCGATATTTTCTGAGAGCGTGTGATGCGGGAATCGGCACTTCATCACAACATGTCATCACTATCTATGATATCGGTACATGATTTCGCGTGTGTAACTACACTACGTTGATAATAAAAATATCAACAGTGCAGCAAATCATCTATACAGAGAACTTGAATATTTTTTCTTAAAATCTCAAAATAAACGATGAGGTTTAAATCGTTAGTCAATCGTCGAGCTTAAATTCGACAAAAAAACCTGACAATCGTAGTAGTGTTTCTTTTCTTTAACAATTAAAAAAAATATATTTATATATAATAATAACCAAAAGTAATCCAAGTACAACATTTTAAAAAGTTTATCAAAAGAAATAACAAATATTGCACATATTTCAAGTATTTTTTTATTCAATAATAAACTTTAAATAAACGTTAGCATTCAGTATTGTATTATTTAGTTCAATTGTTAGGCTAAGCCCGAAGGAACGCAAAGGATATTTAAAACATTTATTTCTCCCACATAACGTAAATAGTACGAGATAATGCTTTTTCTTTCCATGCACTCATCCGCTCAGAATAATTTATTACAAAGAGGATTTAAAAAACACGCGTCGTGCAGAGCTGGCGCCTTAGCGTAAGACTTTAAGAATGTGTGAGAATTATTCCGTATGATTTTTTTTCCTTCCGTGGGTTTCAGGAATTTATTTACTGGTTTTAAGAGGTCTCTACTTATTTTAAATAAATGTAGCTTAAATGATATTAAATACAGTTTGTTAAATGTTGTTAAGGTTGTTGTTTTTTGGGCGAAATTTGTGCATTGCTGATAGACTGATCAGAAATCAATACTCTACTAAACTCAATAGAATCAAAAGGTTAACGACCCTATTAGCCTATAAGAATAGTAGCTTTTTCCCATAGCTGCTGCGCTTGCATAAAACTAATAAAAATACATAAAAATACGAATATTCAGTTTTAGGAGCCCAAAAGTGTTGTTATTCTTAAACATTTTAACTAAGTCTGCCGGGAAGCTGAGTGTGCTATTTTTGCGGTCACTCGAGCGTTGCGGAGACCTAATACGTTTTGTAGATTAGGTAAAGCGGAGAAGAGAATAATAAGAGCATTTTTTATTTTAGTAGTGGGCTAAGACGCTACAGCGATTTAAAGGTTATAAAAAGAAAATTCTTCGAATTAATTGCTTACATCGAACATTTATTAGGCGATTTTAGACAGCAAGGTCTAAAGCATTTAGTTAAATGTGATATAAAATATCAAAAAAGCTGGATAAAGCTTTCAATAGAGATTTTAAGAAATTTGATTTTGATATCATGACAACCCGGGACATGCTGAAAGCCTACACTAACTTTCCCTCTTGGGCTCCCCTATTACCATGGAAAGGACAAGTTAATTGGTTGATTCGTTTGGATGTGAAGGAAGGGCAAGCAAACACATTTTCCGGTTTATAATATTATAGTATCTGCACGAATTTTAGTTTAAAATAAACAGAATGAATGAAACAAGAAATGAAGCTTTTTCAATAAAACTGTCGTTAAATTAAGCGTTTATTTTGCGGGTATTGTATGCTATTATCCTATATAATACATGTGAAAGTTTGTCTGCTTGGTTGTGTAATACTAATGTATGAATTTAGATGTGGTAATTGGTATATAGGAAGGGAATAATAAATTATAACTCGTGTACCGGTTTTGGCGACAGTGGCCGGTTTTTTTAGAAATCCGTCCGACCCGTTACGCAAAGGTAATTTTATAGTGCCCAAGTGTGTGCGCAGTATACAGGAGCACTCTCTCTTCCTTTACTCTCATAATCCAGTGGGACGGATGACCGACACGACTGGCGAGAAATCAGGCGCGGGACCGACTTTTTACATACCCATCCGACGCATGGATCTTACTTGTCAGACAATCAGGTAATCAGCCTTGTGATTGTCCTAACCAAACTTGTAAATAACATGTTTCCAACGCGGGAATTGTAACCACGATCCGGGTCAGCAACCAAGAGCCGAGCTCTGTACCACTAGACCACGAAGTTGAAAGGGAGCAATGAGCATTCTAGATCATACGTTTTTATTACGCAATTATCAGCACGAGCATAACTGTAGGCAAAAGCTAGTTATCCTATTATTATCCCTCAGGATAAACCATTTTCACGCAAGCAAAGTCGCGAATAAATACTACTTATTAATATTAGTCCGATTGTATCGGTGAAGTAGGTATTATTTGCGGAGCTCTCTGGAATTCAATCGGGCCAGATCGCGACGATGCATCGTGTTTACTAAAGGCTCCACGGCTCTTGTCGATACCCAATCAAAAGGAACGCGAGGCAGCCATTTGCCGCAATCGTAACCGCGGCTAATAATGTTCCAGTAATTACTGTATTGTTTTACTTACTATACGCGTAACTGCACTTTCGATACAAATATTCTTTTTGTTGTATAGGCTTCTCTTCAAAATGCAATATTTTGAATCGCTGTATTACTACTATAATACAGCATGTTGTGTTGTTAATGGAGCACTTACAAGTATGATGTATACATCTAAACAACATAAACAGCATACAACAAAAACTGTACAGAGGAAATAAAAGTTTTTGATGTTTTTATTGTGTATTGTTTAATTAAGTTAGGCATTCGGGTCAATCTTTTTTTTAACCTACAATAGATTTACGTTTTTAAGTTTATTGGTATTTTCCAGTAATATGTTTAGTTTTTTTGTGTCAGATATTTTTTGCGAATGGCTTATATTTTTACATATTTGAATAATTTTCGTTACTTTCATACTATGATGAATTATACAATATGATCTCGAAACTAATGCAACTGCAATAAATTATCAATCTAACAATTCAGAACATTTTCCGACCACTTCCTATTAGAATTCTTTCGTAAATATATTTTTAATGACAGTGAGGGATAAGGATCAATTAATTAAAAAAAGGTACAGGGACGTAAACAAACTACATCCCTGAGGATTGAACGAGTGCGACTAGAGTAATTGGCTTGCATCGCGGCGGGCGGCGGGCGGAGCCTTAATTACGTGGCTTGCTTCGTGAAAATTTAATTTTTATAATGCGTATCACCTGCACGGTTATTAGCTCTTGTAATTAGTGATCTAAACTTTCGACGAGTTTCTGTCCCCTAAAATATTGTCACTCGATAAATAAGTGTACATGGACTCGATAAATAAGTGTCCTTGCCAGATTACGGATAGTTTAGGTGTTACGAATCCAGCCGACAGACCGCGACTTACGAGTCATAAAGTATCGCGAATTTTGAATTTTCGCGGGTTACGTATATTCGAATTTCGATTTTTTTGTGGCGTTATGTTGGTACT
>JAOTAV010005255.1:0-30521 GCA_026546445.1 Cyclargus thomasi | reverse complement strand
CGCCGACCCACCCCGCACCACCGCCGCCTCCCCCCGCACCGCCACGCCCGGCGCCGGCACGCCCGACAGCGCACGCATCAGCGCCGCCCGACCAGTTATAGCGTTACGGGTCTCAGCCTGAAATTGCAAAAAATAATTTTACTACTGAGTAAATGTAATTTTAAAAAAGCATTACAAATTTATAGTATTTTTAACAGACTTCCAAAAAAGGAGGGGGTTTCTAAATTCGACCGTATATATGTTCTTTTTTTTATGTTTGACCACGCACTACTCCGCCGTTTATAGACCGATTTCGAAATTTTTTTCGTTGTTGGTATAGCCGCAATTTGGTCCCATTTCCACAAAAGTGGTGATATGACGCGATCCAGGAGGAATCGAGGGGACTCTTTGAAAAGTATATGGAAACATACAGTGATTTTTACATTTTCTGAAGGATTCCAGGTATATGAAACCACAAGTAAGATTTTGGACAAATGTATACCCTAGTTTCAAAGGTGCTGTACAGAACTCTTGAATCCTTATAGTTAGCGATTCGGGGATTTCGGCTTTATCTGGACAACACAAAGCAAATCCCACTTCGTCAATTTCATCAATAATAATCATCATCATAATCATCACTATAATGATGTTACGCACCGTTACATTTTAAGCGTATAATTGTAACTTCCTATGGTGTTTCACATTAAAACGAGTGTTCAAGATTAAATTTTCGCCATCTGTTTTTCAATTGAAATGCAAGGTTTTTTAGAATTTGGTATTGTTTACGAAAGTGTTTATCTTTTTTTTTTATATGATATTTAGGGAGCACGCGAGCAGACGGGTTACCTGATGGAAAGTAACTGCCGTCACCCATGGACACTCACGACATCTGAAGAGTCGCAAGTGCGTTGCCGGCCTTTTTTATAAGGAGATAGGGAATGGAAAGAGGGATAGTAGATTTGGGAAGTTTGGCCACCGGTAAACTCACTCACTGAATGAAACACAGCAGTACAGCACAACGCCGGTTTACGCCAGTTTTCTATCACTCCAGTCGGGCCGGTCTATTCGTGCCGAAGCATGGCTCGGCTCAAATCGTTAGTGGGATATGAATATACACTTATATCATAATCAATCTTTATAATTTTGAAGTTGGTACCAGCTTTTAAAGTTTCTTAGATTCTTCACATTAAACTTACACATATAAGGTAAAAAGGCTGGTACCGACTTCAAAATTATAAAGATTGATTACGTTTAATGTTGAAGCTTAGGCCAATTCTTGAAAGGCACTATCAGAGAAAAAGAATAATCATATCAATTATCATAATTTTTTGTTGTGGAAGTCGGTTTTAATTTTTGGTCTAAAATTAATTTTTAAAGATGCTCAAAAGACAAGTTTTGAAACTTTTAGCAGTAACTTGTCAATATAATACCTTAACAGTATCTACGCCATTCATCACGGTTTCTCGTCGTTTGTCGCTGTCGGAGTGGTTGAGGCTGGGCGTCTTGGTGGAGAGGTCGAGGGCTTGCCGCTTGGCGTCGGGTCCGTCGTGGTCGGGGTCGCGGCGGCGCTTGGCGGCGCTGGCGGCGTGCGCGGGCGGCGGCTCGCCCCCTTCCCCCGACACGCCGCCGCACACCGCGCGCTGCGCTAGACCGAAGTCCACCAGGAGATACCTGATACAGTAACATTTATTATTTATGATATGACAAAAGTTAAAAACATTATTAATCCCACCGAAAACTTAAATGTTATAAAGGAAAGCAAAGTTTAGTACCAAAACTATACTTGGTTATGGGCTTTGCTGCAAAAAGAATGGAGATCTAAATTAATGTCGAGTTCTGTGCAAAATCCAAATCTATACTAATAAAATAAAGTTTGTTTGTTTGAATATGCTTATTTCAGAAACTGCTGGCTGGAATTTAAAACTTCCTTTTGTGGTGGTTAGTCCATTTATCAAAGAAGGCTATAGGCACGCTTTGACCAACAGGAGCCGAGCAGTAATCAAAAAATATTTTAAAAAAGTGATAATTTATAATGTGGGCATAGTTCTGGGCCACAATTAGTATAGCCATATATAGCCAAAATAACATTATGAACAAGTATGAAACTCTATTTATAAGTTTTAGTGGACACCATTAAACAATTGCTGTTATGTAAAATGTTAAATCTTAAAGTCGCTTAGATCTGACTGGGCCTGTTTTCATTACATCAGTCATGCTATATTTTGTTAATTCAATATTAATCCTGATGAAAACAGGCCAAGCCAAATCTTTTACTCCAGTTTTAAATAAAAATAAAAATATATATACTCTAGTTTTAGTGTTAACGATATATGTAGTACAAAAGCTTATAATGATATATTTCACATGCATCCTTATTTATTTTTAATTCATTATCTTTACAATAAGTATAAGCATTACTTATATTCACCCTTGGCTACACCAAGGTGTTAAATGTTAAATTGAACACTTAAACAAACACACTTTTTCATTCAAAATATTATAAAGTTATATAATAATGATAATAAAAATAGTTAACTGTGCACACACATTAGCATGGAATACACTGAAAAGATACCGAGTGTAGGAATGTGGTCGTGGTGGCTAAAGGAAGATCTTCCGACTGAGAGAGGTGTTACACTCGGCCAAAGCCCACATGATACATTTTAGCAGTTGTATATATACTGCCGTGTTTCGAAAACTTCGATAGTGTGATGCGGAATTATTACGCTTAATGTGGGTATTGCCACACAGAGTACACACATATATAACATACCTTCTGTTCTCTCTGTCATAAAGAAAGTTGCTGGGTTTCACATCTCTGTGGATGACACCAAAAGAGTGAACATGACGTAGAGCAGTCAGCAGCGCCTTCATATATTGCTTCACCTCCTCCGCATCCATGTCTCCAACATAATCCTAACGAGTTTGTCCATTATAACACAACTTTTTTAAACCTAGTATAATGTAAAGATAGTTGTTTCTCATGAGGTAAGCTTTGCAATAAAGTCAGAATTAGAATTTGTGTATTTTTCTACTGTGAACTAGAATAGAAGGTGATGTTAAAGTTATAATAAAATTCAAAGACCAATTTATTTTTTCCTTCATTCTTGTTTATATATTTAATGTTTGAATTAAAATAGAGTTGCATCATAAATACTTACTGAAAATTTTTTGTGAGGTATGTAGGGCATCACAAACACCACAGCGTCAAGGTGTCTTAAACATAGCTCCACACCAATCACATTTTCCCGGCCTCTATTATTTAATAGCAATAATAAACAATAAAAAATATCTTTTTGAGTAAATATCATAGAAAACACCTAATAAGGTTAATATAATGTATTACTTTGCTATGTAAAAAGAATACAAAAGCTTAATGCCTTGTTAGTAGGTAAAAACAGTTAATATAGAGACTTTTGAATTTGAGAACATCAAAACTTTTTGTTTAAATTTAAACAAACTCTTTTTTAATCCTTACCCCATGTCTTGCAGACACCTCAGTTCATGTTCTATACGGGCAGGGTGAGAGGTTGGCACAAGGTGTTTGATAGCATAGTACCTCTTATCTGATTCTGGCAACTTGTTCTGATTCTTGAGTGTGCCCAGAAATACTGAGCTGAATGTTCCCTCTCCAATTTTGCAATGTATATTAAATAATCTGTTAAGACTTGGCAGTTTACGTTGTAGCTCCCGAATTTGTTGCTCTAAAAAAACAGAGGTTAAATTACAACTCCCAATATAGTGGTTGGTAAAAGAACTTTTGCAATAAATTACTCACTTTCCTGGTCCTCTTTTGTGAGTCCCTCCTTTTTATGCTGTCCATTTTTAACCTTATGGTTTGTTTCCTTGGGCATTCTTTCCCAAATACTCAATATTCTGGACATAGTAAAACATAAAACGCACAGTCACATTATAATCTCATTGTTACCTTGCTTGCTTCAGACACCTAGTATTAATTTTAAAAATCACAAAATAATCGGCAATATAATTATAACATGAAGATATTAATAAATGTATATTTCATGAATATTGTTTTATTGAAGTTAAGTGATAGAAAATAGAACAAAAAATAGGGAAATAAATTAAAAATAGACCATGCCAACCGACGAGGATCAGTTGAAAATGACGTCTGACATTAACAGAGACATTGACATTTCCAAACGAGTTCTGAACTCACATACGAAAGAGCTCATGTCACTTGATATGATTTGATAGGCTATCGGAACGTCAAAAAGCTCCTGATTGTGATTAGCATACGGCTAATGACTAGTTAGGAACACTTATATGTCACTGGACAGTTAAAAATCAGTTATGCCCCTAAAATCTATAGTTTTACTGACTAGTGCATTTGACGTCTCCGTAGCAAATCAAATCACGTCAGAAACCACTACCCAATGTTCTTATTTCTTGTATGTTGTAAAAGTATGATATAGAACACACCCTGGGAAGATTACAATTTACAACTTTTATATATACCCTTTATTTGTGTTTAACAAGATTAAAGGGTTAGGTTTTGTAATTTGAATAAAATAGCAAATATTATATTCATAAAATATAACAAAAAGTGAATACCATGTTGGTAAATTATCTTCGTTCTAAAGTTATTGCTAATTCCATTCAATTGGTAAGCAGTTTGCCCTCAATAATATTTATAAATTATCAATTTTCTTGTTAATAAAAACGTTCGAAGATCGCTTACTTTAAAATATATATATTTAAATAATTAAATAAAATGGGATTATTATAAAATAACCTAAAACTTCTCTACAAAGTTTCCTGTCTAAGACAACCTAAAATCTTTATGTAGTTTCGAATTGTCGAAATCATTGGAAATTGTCGAATTTATAATATGGCGAAAAAAATATTTTCAGGTCCGGTATTCATCGAAGCCATCAAAGCCAGAAGTGCCGAAAAATCCTCTGGCTTCTGTTTATTCAGCGTCTGGCCAACCTGACAATGGAATCGTCTATGACAGAAAACCATTCAAATTGAGGTTGGAAGCCGGAAAGACTTACCACTGGTGTCTCTGTGGCCGCTCTAAATCACAGCCATTGTGTGATGGAACACATAAGGATGTTTTTCTTAAAATTACTCAAAGGTTATTTAAAATATTTTATTAGATTGTTTTTTTTAATGCATCATTTATAGTTCTTTTGTGAGTATGAGTTACTAAGCTTAGAGACACAATGTTTTATAAAGTAAAACACTGAACATATTATATTATTATTTTGTTACATTTGAAATCATTTAATACTGAAATCTATATATATAATTTACAAAGTGTCTGTGTACTATCAGGGAAGTTGAAAAAGAGCCAGACAAGAGAAGTAAGTAATTTGATTGCATTATGTCAAACCCAGCCAAAAGACAACAACTTAATTAGAAATTACATATTCTGATAAAATGGTAGGTTTATTTACTGGCTCTGTATCAATTTCTTTCATGGTACACCTGTAGCAATAATTTATTATTCATTCCTTGCTTTTGTTGTTTCAGGCCGGTCAGATTTACAGTAGAAAAAACAAAAGACTATTGGCTGTGTAACTGCAAGCAGACAAAACTGAGACCATTTTGTGATGGGACACACAAACAAAAAGAAATACA
Organism: Cyclargus thomasi; assembly: GCA_026546445.1. Lineage (NCBI taxonomy): Eukaryota > Metazoa > Arthropoda > Insecta > Lepidoptera > Lycaenidae > Cyclargus > Cyclargus thomasi. Next base: position 24,938 of record JAOTAV010005255.1, on the reverse strand, counting down.
GGAAGCTGGAACTATCAGACTGTAAATAAAATGGGCTATTATTTCTTGTTAGCTTAGATCGTAAAATAAATTAATTTAAATGTGACCACTGTATTTAAATAATAGGAAATTATTGTTAATAAAATGAAGAGAAATTGGTTGTTCTTTTTGACCAGAAATGTTATTGATACCAAAGGCTACAAGTTTAAGGGACTGTTTAACCACTTCTCGATAAGCCCATATTAAGAATTAGTTTACAATTGATAAGTGCCATAAAGGCTATCCACGATTTATCTGACACATGAAGTTTGGAGAATCTGTCAAGTAAGATGTGACTAGCCTTACCTATTTACGAAAACTTTTAAATGGCTCATAGTTGGTAAAATTAGTTAAGTTTAATTGGTAATATTAGCTGTAAGTTTTCCGAAAACTAAAAAATAAAATAAAATTACCTGATAGGTATTAGGAAAGGTGAAACCGGCCATAAGTTAAGCTAAATTTTTAAATTAAAATTATTTAGTCCAAGTTTGACGACTTTTGTCTGGTGTATATACATTGGGTAAGACAACTGGCAATAGCTTTGTGTATTTCCATGCATAAAAGATGGAAATATAATTAGACACTGACAGATGACAGTTCACATTTTGACAAATCACAACTACAAATCATAATTTTTCAATTGTTCGGCAAAGTGATAAGCGTTAGAACGAGCATTTTGCTGTGTAGTAGAATATTAGTTGAAATAATTTGTTACTAAAATGAGCCAAGAAACGAAACTTTTTACAAGAGAAGAGCTTAAGTGTCGCAACACCCGAGAGGATGCAATTCTAATAATCCACAACGGTGTCTACGATGTTACACACTTTCTTGATGAGGTAAGTGCCCAATTCATGTACGCGGCACAAAGTTAATAAAAACTTTATGAACCTGCGTTAGAGTGAAACTTTTTTTGCACTTTGTACTACTGTCTCATGCTGTTCACAGGTCCTCCAAGTTATCAACTGGATAAAATAGCAATAACTTTTATTAGTTTCATAATATCTTTAGCTTCAATATTTTTTGTATTCAGGGTGTGAATAAATGTTAACGCGCATGTAATTGCGACTCAATATTGCTAAATTTGACATACCTATTTACTTTTTTTTACTTGGAAACTAATTGCCCATCCATCAGGTTATAAATCTGATTTAATATGCTGTGACAATTTTTACATTAGCAATGATTTCTGTCTTGGTCGATAGAATTTCCAAATTTTCACCAACACTATTACAAATTAAAAAATATTGTGTTGGTAAAATACATTAAACCCTAATTTGATTTAAAATTATCCTACCCAGAAGGATTTTAGTTATGTTTGTAATACAACCATTATTAAAGGAATTCAAGTTTTAGATTTTACAATTTTTTTTACAACACCTTAACAAGCCACCAAATAAAATACCTCTTTGTACCACCAACACCCTAGCAAGCCACCTGACCTCATGCAGTTTTATAACTTAACTAGCTTTTTCCCGTGGCGTCACTCGCATTAAGAAGTATTTTCATACAAACTTTCAACCCCTATTTCACCCTCTGGAAGTAAAATTTGAAACTTTAACACATATTTACTTATTTAGAATCAGCAGCTCAGAAACAAAATTTTAGGTCTCTTACTAAAGAAATGACGATCTTTTGTAGAAAAATGTATAGAAACTTTAATGAATTTCAAAAAATGCTCAAACATGTATACATTTATTTTAAATCAGTAGCTCAGAAATAAAATTTCAGTCTTTAACTGCAAGGTATCTTAACTTAAAATAAAAGTATTAAACTATATAAACATTAAATTTTACAAAATAAGCAAACCAACAACCAAACCAAACCAAACAAATGAAAACTTTCATACACACTTTCAACCCCTATTTCACCCCTTTTAGGGGAAGAATTACTTTTGCTCGGAGATGATGGATCAGTCAGGGCTTGTTATATTATATGTATATAAATTAAAGAATATAATATATAGATATAGTGATCATAAGATTTCTTTTCGTTTAATCTTTGCATTAATTTAAAAAATACAAAGTTAGCTACATTTTTTTTCTGTTTATTCTTTCTTTATATAAATTAATAAAAATTTATGTAAAAAATGAATAGAAAATATTATGCTGGGTAAGGTGTTGTTAGAACAGTGCCAGAATCAATTGTGGTCACTGTTCTTCAGGTAAATGTTAGAATAAACATCTTGGCATTCATTGTTATCCCTATTTATATTGGTTACATTAAATAACACTGCGTTGTTGAAGGTCTAACACCACTTAATTCAAAACTGGCAATTTTTCGCAAGAGCGACACTAATCGATTCTTACAATTTAAAAATTGTACAAGTTTTTGTTAGCTGAGATGTGCTCCTGATTAACTTAAACTATGAATGATTTCCGATTTTCTGCCAAATGGCAACCAAAAAGTGACTTATGTGTCGTTAGAACTTCAACAACGAGTGATGACCACAACACTAGAATTAATGTAGGGCATTTTTAGGACCAAGTTTTAAATTGTATAGACTAAACTAGGCTCAAAACTACTAACCTAATCCCAAAACTATAAAATGTCTTCTAACTTCATTTGGGGACATTTTATAGTTTCTTGAATGTGACCCCAAAAAATAAACATTTGTTTTGGTTGCTATGGAACTCTTCATGGTCGAGTTCGACTCGCGCTTAACGCTTTTATAAAAAAATAAATATAAGGTAAACAACCAAGTTACTGGCTCCAAAATAATCGACAACTCCACATAACCTAATTATTTTCACTCCAATATAAAACAAAATTTAGGGTTCCAGTAATAAGAATTACTACCAAGTACCAACAATGAAGTGGTGAGCCCTGGCTTCGGTTAATAAGGACGGTCGGTGTAAATATGCGTCATAGGCTGGTCGTATTATCCTGCGGCTCTAATGAAAAATACTTTCGCGTGCTTCGGAATTCCGACACGCCCATCCCCCGGCACGCCCCCCCCTCCCCTCCCCCCGCCGACTCTCTCTGAGAATACCAATTCCCTATTGAATGTTATGACGTAAGTATTTATAATGCGAATCTTAAAAATGACAATTAAATAAATTAAACGATCTTATAAATGGACGAAAATATATTTAAATTAAAATATAATGTATGAGCAGAGTAATTTGCCACTAGTCAGCCAACGGAACACGTAATTTGGATCTACATTGTAATCCTAACATCACAATTTTTACATTGTAAAGTATTCTGCTGCACTTTGCAATGTAATAATTGTGAGTAGTGACTCAGAACACGAATATTTTGAATCCCTTCTATAACCTTTCCAAAACAGCAAACGCGGTGTCTGCTCGTTATCGAGTACAAAAAAAAAACAGCAACAGCAGAGTATATAACTATATAAGGGTTTCAGTTTCCTAATGTGTTCACCGAAAGCCAAAACTTTAAATATGTCTGAAGTAACTTTGTATTGCAGCACCCCGGCGGCGAGGAGGTGCTCATGGACCTGGCGGGCAAGGACGCCTCAGAGCCCTTCGAGGATGTTAGCCATAGCTCCGACGCCAGGTAAATAAACCAGCACCGATTTTATAGCACAATACACCGATTATATAGTCGCAATTAAAACGTAATATCTCTCCTCCAGACAACTGATGGGCAAGTACAAGATTGGCGAGCTGGTGGAGGCGGACCGCACCGCGGCCAAGCCCGCGTACGCGCCGCACTGGACCAACGACACGCCCGCCGAGAACAAGTGCGTAATCGCCTAGGTGCTACCACGCAGCGTCACCCATCACCACACAACGTCAGCCGTCACCACGCGACTTCACCCCACATCACACAACGTCACCCGTCACCACACAACATCATCCATCACCACACAACGTCACCCATCATCACACGACGTCACCCGTCACCACACAACATCAGCCATCACTACACAACGTCAACCATCACCACACAACGTCACTCGACATCACACAACATCATCCGTCACCACACAACATCATCCATCACTACACAACGTCACCCGTCATCACACAACATCTCCCGTTACCACACAACGTAAACGGACACTAAAGCGTGTGCAAAGTGATTTTAATGTAGCTTGGAACGACTTGTCATCAGGAGAACAAAAAGTTGGTGAAATGGAGTATATTATTATACCATTTTTGTTTGGGTTTATTACGTCTTAAAGCTCTTGCTGTAAGGAAATAGTTTTATTGTTGTAAGAAAGCAGTCGCTCCACCTACATTAGTTACTTTGACCACTAGCTTATTTACTGGCTTCTAGTAACCTGTATAAAATGTACCAAATTAAGGATATTATATTGTTTTTAAAAGCACATATTGTAGTCTCTCGGCTTACGTCATTCGCTTCCAACATTTACAACGTACACGTAGTGTGTAAGAAAGTTTATTTTCATGTTAGTATTTAGGGTGCTTTATTGGTACATTTATTGTTAGTTTATTTTATGTAGAGATATAATATAGTATAGCTACTGCTGTGTTAAAATATTTGACCAAATCATGTTGGTTTTGACGATAGAACTGAAATAGACCAAAGTAACATAACTCATATTTTGGTGCTGACCGCTGTGTGCTGACTTACATTGATGCAGTGCGGATGCTAATAGGGGATATACGTATGAAACAAAATATGATTATTATGATCTTTCTTTAAAAACGTAATTGACTGACGTAACAGACTATATCGGTTCTTTCTTTCTGACTACCTCAAAAACTAATTGGACTACGTAGTTTTGAATAGCGATAGTTTTATTCAAACAAATAATTATACATCATGTATGCAGCTCCCCGGATCTTCACATTTTTTAGGTGGGTTAAAAACTGAAACAGTTTTATATTTTTACTTTTATCATCGATATAATTTCAGCTATAAGATGTTTACGAACACATATGTCTTCCGAAAATAATGCATCAGTTGGTGTTCTTTTCTTATTATTTATTGAATGAGGAATTTGGCGCCCTCTGAACCTGCCGCCCGGGGCACAGACCCCGGCTTGCCCTCCCCCTAGATCCGGGGTTGCATGCATGTTCCCCATTCAGTGCTGACACACAATACTGGCATACAATACTGTGGTAATGTAAACGAGCCTTTATTTTTGGTAGATTCCTGCAATAAGTTATTCAATAAATTCTCCACGCTTTTCCTTATCTGTGAATCATGGTGTCTTTGTCTGTTACTTTGGAAAACCCACTCGTGATATATAAAACAGCATACTCGCTAAATAAAGGTGTTTATATTTTAATTATTTCAATGTTACTTTTCACATAGATTACACGCGTGTGCTATCGCAGATTAATTTAATTCATACATTTCACGGTATGCAAACAAGAGGCTAGCTGCTATCACGATTAGATATTTTATCGATTTTTACGGATACAGGCAACATGGCTTTTATATCAGCAGGTTCTTATAGCAGTGATAGTTTACAGTTTAGGCATAATACACGCCTCCGAATACCAAATTAGCATCTGGGGAGCAATGCACGAGTTAACACTACTAGTACAAAGTACAATCGTACTAACGAATATTTTAGCAAGATGAGAAGAGAGAGATTTCTAGTGGGGCCATGTATCAGTGGCGTAGCGTTCAGGGGGTGGGGGGTCGCCTCGGGCGGCACTTTTAAGGGGGCGGCAAAACTTCACAGATAATAATTAAACACTTAGTCTAAATATTTGGTTATAAAATATTTAAAAAAATCTGAGCCATTAAAAAGCACAGAATATGTTTCAATTATATAAAAAAACGCGCGAATAATAACCGAATGAATTAAAATCACTTCTAATGTTTGTAAAAAATGTCCAAATTAAAAGGGCGGCAAAATTGTCTGAGGGGGCGGCAAAAAAACGCTTTCTAATAATGTTGGTTTTCAGCCAACTTCCAAAAGTAACAAATCCGACTAAATAATAACAACTTTTTTATGCTATCTTTTCGCAAAGTTTTTGTTGGAAACTGTTAATCTGTTGAATATTTTTAAGAGTCCTCTATAAGCATATTATAACATGTAGTATTTTCAGTTTTGAAATTCCGGACTCAATAGGCCCTCACTTAAACACCCATAGGTGATATAGTGGATACTGGGTATATATTGTGAGTTCTTCTGGCAGGGCTAGTTCTCAAACCGGTGGTTGGTCAGCATAGACATTCTGAAAACATTTGCTTCAACTTTACTCAGAAAGAAATGATTTTTATTTTTTTATTTTATTTATACAGTTACTCGCCACTCCCTACGCGTGGTAACAAATATGAGAATTGTTACTTTCTATAACAAAATTGAATACATATTACACCTAGTGACCTCTTAACAGATATATATTTTTTAAACTCTAATATAAAAAATAATCGAGTAGAGTACAATGAGTAGCTGTTCTACCTATGATTGTCCTGCAATTATGAGGGAATGGGATATATGTTCGATAACTCTGGCTTATCTCGATCGCCTCTTGGCATTGATGCGTTATGTCACTGATAAACTATCAGCCAAAATAACCACACTTCATTACATACATCTCACACACATACAAGGGATTAAGTCCAATATATAAATGAAAAAAGGGTTTCTATTCGTCAGAATATATTTTTACAAGTTGAAAAAGCAAATATTTTAGCAGATGTATATTTTAAAAAGTAATTAGTTAGCGTAATGTTATGTTTTATTAATCTAAATGTACTGAATTTTAAAGTTACTATTTTTGTTATATATTTAAGCACATGGATCTGAGTAACATATTGATGTGTACTTAACGTCGACTGAGCTCGTAAATCTTATTCCTACATGGATCTCTTTGAGGCGGGCGTTACGAGGCAGAAACGTTTTAAATGACGAGGAACCGTCTTTATATTTATTGTACTTTGATAAGAGGTTATCGTGTAAGTATAGTCACGCGACGAACACAAAATAGGTATTTTCATTGGCAATTTCTTTGTCTCATTACGATGCGATCATAAGTTGATTCTACCTATATTGATTAAAGTTATTGAATATAATACTACGATAATAATATATAATATCTACTCCGTCTGTGTGTCTTTAATGGATAAGTATGTAAATGGGAATGAAATAGGAATATAGGTTAGGAGAACGATGTGACGTCACAGCTCGTAGTGTGTACTGTCACACTAGACAATGTACACATTACACAATGACGTCATCGCCCGACATATCTCCCTCTCTTTCTTATTGTTACTTTATATTAAAATTTTATTATGTTTAAATTATTCGTAACATTGATATGAGGAAAAATAATTTTATTATACTTGAATAATAATAATTTAAAAAAATATTTTTCTCCAAAATTCTTTCATTATAATGAAACATGATTATGAAAAATTAATAACGAGTGTGCTGTATAACTTGATAATAATGTACGCAGTTTTAGCAAAGTATAATTATAGTGTTAATTATAAAATTATTATAAAATTGCGGTTAATGTTGCTATCTTTTGCTTAGTTATCTACCACTCAGGCACTCACCAATACCGAACTGAAAAGTGTCCTCAGGGATTTCTTAGCGTTTAAACAAGTAATTCTTTTGTACTCTGCACGCTTGCCTCTTATCAAGTACAAAGTTCTGAATTCTGTCTCAGATAACATCTGCCGCTGCTCACTAGCTATACAAATATTATAACGAATATATTTAGTAGAGATATAAGCTTAGGTGCTGTAATTGTATCTGATATATTGTGTTGGATGTCAATAAACGTGTATCATATGTGGACTTGTTATTTACACCTCCATTTAATTACTTGGCCCATGTGCTTTGCTACTGAAACGTTTAGTGATTGGCACTTAAATACTTCATGCTTTCAAAACTCAGATAGTATAGTATATTCAATGTCAAATTTATAACGCTCCAATAAGCGTCAGCCCAGACAGAACGGATTTTTTAAGCACTTAAAATGTTGAAATTATTAAAACTAAATAAACATTTATTGAAAGGTTCAAGCTTTTATGCACTACTTTGACAAGCTTAAAGTTTATTTTGGACTGCATCTTAAATTCTGTCCGCGCTGTTTCTACTAGGACTCAGGAGGTCTTCCAATAATGGGGTTCTTGGTCCTACCTGTGTATTAAACCTACTCGTTATAAACGTTTGATAAGTTCGTTCACTCTTACCATTTAGTTATTTTAACACAAACACACATACCCAAATAAATTGACCATAACAATAAAATTGGGTTATTGGCATTAAAGAACCGGGTATTCAACGAGTTTTTTTCCAAAAGTATGATGATATTTTAATGACGCAATATCTCGCTTATGATTCTTTTGAAACCGCAGATTATTATGAGCATTAAATTATATTTAAAGAAATACAAATATTTTGAAAAGATATTCGCATATTAAAACAATTTATACATAAAGACGGTTCAAGCATCATATAAGATGTAACTTGATGTAGTGAATAACTTAAATTAATTACCTTGGTTGGCCGTGTTACTTTGCTCGACTAACCAAATAACGACAGAGCTTACTGCAGTCTTGAAATTAGCGTACAAACTTGATTTCAGTAAAGACATCTTTCAATCATACTAATATATATCGGCCAAAGTACCTTGCCAATAATAATAATAAATTATAACTGTGCGACTTAACTAGGCACATGACCATTTTGAAAAAATTAAAAAAAAAACATTACAAAATGTCTAAAAACAGCAACAGAAAACTAGCCTATTGTTGGCGATACAAGCATCGATATTTTAAGTACCGTAGTTTAAATTACTTTGTCGAGTCAATGCCTAGTTAAATCGCAACTGGTTCATAATAATATATGATCTACCGAATATGTTATGCGGCACTCGGCGGTCTGAATGTCGACAGATCGCATAGTGCTGAATATCAGGTTTCATCAGAGCTCAATGCGTATTATATTTTTTTCATAATACTAGCTGTTGCTTGCGGCTACGTCCGCGTGAAACTTTATCCCGTTTTTACAACATTCTTTGATCACCGCTCGGCTCCTATTGGTCGTAGCGTCTTGTTAAATAGCTTATAGCCGGCTTTCCCAACCTTTATTTGCCATGCCTCCTCGAGCCAAAAATAGTTATGGCCCCCTTAATTAATATAGTTCAATAAAAAGATAACACAAAAATTTCATGAGATTTGAGCGCGTTCAAAGAAACAAACAAATATTATGAGTATAAATTATGTATTAACTAAATAGTCAAATTGTGCCAGTAAACCTTAGTTTTTCATAAACTTTCCCTCGATTTTTATTTACACATCTGAAAGAGAATGCTTCATATTTTAACAGAGGATTAGCAACAACTAGGATGATTCAAATATACTTAAGTATTACTCGTGCGACATAACCAAGCACACGGCTTGAAATGTCAGTTATGTCTCCCACCCTTCTGCTTCCCCTCGCAGTACCCCGCAGTCGCCTTTTGCGTCGAGTAGCGTTAGCATAAAACAGTTTGAAAAATTAAGACGGAAATTTATGAATTTTATGTCCAGTACCGTTGACATAACAACATCTGTTCTTGTAATAAATTAAAGACACTGCTAGCAATTACATAATATTTTAGCATAATACAATAATTCTTATCTTAATATGTTTTTAACATTTTAAGAGTCTATTTGGTTCTGCCTTACTGGTCATACATAAGAAGCCGTATACCTAATCGTATTGTAACTACGCACAAATATGAATTTCTACAAGACGTAAATATTATGCATAATATTATGGTATAGCTTGATCACAAGCGCTATACTGCGCCTTGGGTACGTGCGCGGCGAGGCGGGGGACGGTTGCCATGGTTACCGACCGTCACCACTCACGACGGTAGCATGCCACATGAAACTCAATTCTCAGAAAGGTCGTGCTTTAACCCGTGATGAGAGGAACATAATTTTTTTATTGGCTGACTATTATGTGTGTACACGCTGCGACGTTTTGTACACTATTTTAACCTGTTAGAAAAGTTTAAATACACAATTTAAATACTTCTTGGCTCTAAATAGTACCAACCGTTTGTCAATTTATATCGTAAGATACGTCCAAAAAATTTTACTAATCTCGAGTGTACTCAAACTTTTTCTTACCCGTCCCCGGCCCCGCTCCGCCCGTTCCTAGGGCGTAGTACAGAAATTGTGGTCAAGCTAAAATTCTTAACATTTCTAAACTTTTGTCAAAATTTATAAATAATACCAAAAAAGTAAAGCAACACTTTTTATGCGGTCAGTACTTTAAAGAAATGTCAGTCGAGCCGTGTGCCAAGTTAATTCGCATGAGTTATAAATACTCGTAGTATACTTTGTCTTGAAAATAGTAGCCCTGAAAGAGCCTGTATAACATAAGACTATATTGTTTTGTCTGTATGTCCTCAGCTCGTGGAGCTCGTGGCTGGTGCCGCTGCTGCTGGGTATAGCCGCTACCGTCATCTTCCGGTACCTCTTCCTGTAACATCAAGACCGTTAGTACAAGCAGTGCCTGCGTTAGCCCTACCAACACCCTAGCGTCTACGAAAGAAACGGCTAGGTGCCGCCTTATAATATTTCCTGGGCGCCCCGGGCGGTCGCCCAGCGTCGTTGTCCCTGCTACTGAGTACGACATAGCCAAGCTAAGCCTCAGAGTCTCCTACTCTGTCAATTTTGTTTTTTGTCAAGCGCCTTTTACTAGACTGCAACGTATTAGCTACCGAGTGCATATTTTACTTTAAAGTGTTTTTTTGCATGTTTTTAAAGTGTTAGGACCTTTTTCACCACATTCTGATGAGTGTAGTATAGGTAGGTAATTCATAACTTATCTGGTGGATGAAGTATAGAGAATCTGTCAAATAAGTTGTCGTCAGCTTATCCGACACTTATCAGGAAGTGGTGAAATAGCACTTTAAAATTTTTTAATTAAACGTTAAGAGTCTCGGGGCCCAATTCTCGTACGTCTGTTCTCAGGCTGAAATTCGAGAATCGGGTCCCCCGAGCTTAAGTTTACCTCTTAAATTGTAACGTTTTTAATTATAGGCTGGGTCTACAATCAGAATATTATACTTATGTACCATGGGGGAAATTAAAACAGTGCCAGTTGACCGACCTACGTCATTTGGTCGGAATATGTAAATTCCATGTACCTAAGCCGTGATATGTCGACTGGGTTTAACATAACGCGACCAAGTTACTTAGATCCGCAATCTTGCCCTGTTAAACTTCCCTCATTGTATTTTATTATTTCCAAAATTCAGACCAGCCTGAAATATTTTCCATAGAGACAAGATTTCAGGTCAATATTTGAATATTAACGTATTGACCGAGTGAACACGGGTGTGAACTTACGCAAAACCTAATAAAGCAATGTATTCATTTGTACCTAGCGATGTTTGTTAATTACTGACTTAGTGAGCCGAGGGTCAACTTATTTACATACTTTGCCTTACTGACCTACTGGCACAGTACAAAATACACATAGCACAAATACAAAGTATACATTAAGTATAGTATAGTAAATTAGTTGTGTCCTTGAAATCAAACTTAACCACTGAGACGGGTTTTACTTGCCATTCGCATGGAACACTGCATTGTTCTACTACTTAAAGTGAAATACTGATATAATTATATGCGCTGTTAAAACTATGCTTTTATTTTTATTACGCTACAAGTCTGTTGGCCACTTGGTTTCGCTAGGTTCAAAAATATCTACGTACTGTTACTATGAATTTACATAATATTGCATTAACTCAAAGGAAAATTGTTAATTTTTTTTGTTGAACTAAGAGTGCTAATAAGTTACAATGCTAAACTGATTATATATAAGATTTTAATACTTAGTTTCAATATTAAATTATTTACTTCAGAAAAAGGCTTCAAGATGATAGCTTCTCAATGGCACGGGCGTGTGACGTCATATGTTGGTATTGTCAATTTGATTATAAGGTTAAGTGAGGTTAAAGCTTCTAGAATAGGTATGGGTAAGGAAACTTGTCCGTTATTATTTCTCATCATTTAAATAACAGCAAAAAATGCATGAGACCACTAGAATTAACATATAATGACATGAATTTCGTACTGATATCCGAAACAACATTTCTTAAAGTTCGTCATCTTGCGTCACCGTGTGAATTAACCCCCATAAACAAACAAAAGAACTATGGAATTGAGCGGAACAGGAATAGAATATAAAAGGATTGCATTTGTTAACATATTTTATGATATTTAATGTTTTGTATTGCTACACATATTGTTTCTTTTGAAACAGAGCTATATGTAGTTAGTGTGTTGTTTATGCCTCGAAGCTTTGTATGGTGTTGGGTGTGTGATAGGTTTATTTATTTTGGGGTTGCCATAATGCAGAACAATTAATATTATGTATTTTTATACAACAATGAAAATTATACTTTGTTCATTGGCTGTTTTGTTAAAAGGTTTATGATGTAAGGAACATAGGAAAACCATAAAGCATTAGCAAAGGAAAGATGATTTCATGTTCATTTAAAGTCTGTTATCTTACAGCAGTGATTCTTATTTTATGGACATGAAGGTCCTGTTAAAGGTAGCATAACTTTAAACAGTAACTATTGCATGCTAATAGCACAAGTAAACAAACAATGGTGGCTCATTTTATGTGCATAGTGTAAGGATATTTGGGATCTTAAAGATAAACATAAGTGACAATGTGTTATGCAAATATGTTATACAATATATTTTTTGCACAAAACGGTTCTTGGTTTATGTCATCTGTGCTGTCCATTATTATACAGATAAAATGTAAATAAATACACATAGTTCTTAGATAAATGGTGCGTTAAAAGAATGCAGGGAAGTATGATTAAATACTAGTAAAAATTGTGACACAAGTATGTTCAGGGCATTCAATTTAAACTTTTATGAATATTCAGAGGTCATTTATTGTAATTTACACATTTAATACATAAATTCTATTGATATTATGTAAATAAAAGATATACTTACTGGAAATTCAGTTTTTTATTTTACTAAAACTATTATTTTATTATCACATTTTACTTCATAGTTTATTGTTTAAATTAATATAAAATAAGTAGTAATCTTTGTAAAAATACCATAAACTTAATATATACAAGTAAATTAGTTATAAAAATTTTAACTGATATTTTATTTAACACTTAAAAGTTACAAATTGCTTTATTATTAAATTTTTTAAAATCTTTATTGCTATTTGCTAGATCTGTACAGATATAATAAAACAACATCTATAATGATAAGTTTCAAAGTCTGTTCTCAATATATCATGGTTATGGTGCTACACTTTTTCAAAATATTTCAAAAAATTGCAATAAAGAGTTTTAAAAACACAATATTAATATAAAAGATTAATACATAAAATGATACCATACAATTATTTGGAGAGATTTTCAACTATAGCATGAGACACACACCTCAGAACTGTCCAATCTGAAACAAATACAGTGAAAACTTAGGGTCGATTTAAACTTAATTTGTGTTAAGCGCAATTTAAACTTAACGTTAAGTTGCGAGTTAACTTGCGCAATCGGTGATATCAGTTATTTTTTATGTTTGAATGGCAAAATCGAGTTAAGTTGTAAATTGTTAATTAAGTTGGCTTAAATAGAATGCAATCCTATTTTTTGGCATTTTAAGTGCAAAGTGCTACCCCTCTCGCGTCTCCCGCACCCCGCCAACTTAACCCACCAGCATGTAGACATATGAGTTTAGTACAGTTCATATTATAATATTTAATTTATCAAAAATTTTAATAGAATAGGTACTTAGTTCAGTAAAATATTAAATGTCATTAGTTTGTAGGGCCTTAGTGAGAACTAAAAGCAATAATAACTATCGTTAGCAATTCATATGTTCATGAGTGAGAATATACTTTATGAGCTTATTACACTGAAGAGTAAAAGCCACCCCCAAGGTTTTCAGTCTGTCTCCTTCTAATGCCATCGCAGACAACCTGGCCTACTATACAGTTCATCTCATAGTCAAGACTCCACTTAGTGTGTAACTCAAATTACCATGCTGATTTTGTATACTACCTAGTTGAATCTTATGAAAATTTAAAAAAAAAGTAATTATTATGTATCCATTCAGACTTGAATAAACTGGATGAATTGAATAGCTAATCATTTGTTTCAAAATTTCGTCCTCTTACCCTGTCAAAGAGCATCTGGAGCAATAGTACTGGCAGCATCGCTGACAGTGGTGCTGGCAGGATATGCATAGGACGGACTCACAGTATGCACAGTACTCTGCCTTTATATTGCCACACTCACATTGTTCCCCTACTGACTTCTCTGTTACCTGAAAAGTAAACCACAAAATTAATCAAGTAAAATAGTGTACAGAGTATCTCAGAAATAATGTTGAAAAAATAAGTAATTTTATATCTACCTGAAATCCTGTGTGTAAAAGAGAACCATCTCTGCCAATAAACAGTTGTTTCTTTCCATCTTTCTTCTGTTGTTGAATACCACTAGTTTTTATGTTTTCTTCTTCTATCGGTTTGTTAGCACCTTTGAAAAGCATTTCAAGGGTTTTTTCTAGAATAATAAAAAGCGGTACAGTTTATCATTTCCCTAAAAATAAAAGTGATTGAAGGTATATTGGTACGTACCGTATACTTTTTGCAACCGGTGTTCATTGTTGTTAAACTGTTTTAAGCTCACGTACGTTTTACTTTGTGGAATATAGTCTTCTGCGTATGGATTTGACCTTTTGGACATAATTGCTATACTATTAACCACAAATAAAAGGTAATAACAAAATAAATATAATAATTGCAAACAATGGAAATAGTTGTACTTCTTCTTTTTAAATTAACAGTGACAGCTGTCAAAGCTTGCTGTCGCCTGTTTGTCACTCCATCCATAGAGAAACTAATCATCCTTGCTACTACAAAAAAATGTTTTATTATTTCTTGTGTTTTTGTTTAATTTCTATTGGAACTACATCTTATTGATTTCGTAAAATGTAGCCCTTTCGTAAAGCGTTCCTTTTTTGATATGATTATTGTGTCAGTTATGTTTTTGTACAGTTATAAATAAATTTATAAATAAACTCTTTAAAGACTTTATTCAGTAGAATATCTGAACGCACCAAAAATATTGCAAAATAATCATGGCGACACTGCCAACAAGGCACCTTCGATCGATGGTTTGCTGTCAAAAGTTTTTTACTGAAAACTTACAAAAATACTTGTAAGGACGCAATTTCGTCAATAGTTTTACGCCCGTATCGTTTACCATAAACAAAAGTAATAAACTCCCGTAGTAATGTATATCAACAAACGTTATACAAAAGTGAAAGTGTTTTGAGTTTTTTTCCATATTGTGATTGCGACGAAGCCGTTTGTGATAGTAGGTCTAGTTTAGATGTAAATTTGCGAATGTTACGTAAGTGGTAGCAAGACGATGTCCTGGATGAAGCGTCCCCCGGGTGGGGCGGCGCCGCCCGCACCCGACCAGCAGTTCGCAGCACCCCAGGTAGGTCGCAGGTTATGTCCTCGACGTAAACAATGACGTGGTCCTCTGTTGTCATATGATTGTTATCAATATTGCACAGAAACAGGGTCTTGAGAACTTTCAGACATATAGTGTGTTGCAGTTAGATAAGCATAAATAGTTCTGTTTAGTAAATTCTAATTCTAAGACTTGATACAATTTGCTCAAGATCTGCATGTGTTAACATTGTAACACATTTTGCTATACCGAATTTTAAATCTTTTAATCTGTAAGTAACAAGAATTCTATGTATATTCTGATCATTGTAACTTTTATTTCAGACATATGGGAATCAATCTAATATGTATCCGAACTATCATGGAGCGCCGGGTGTTCAGCAACAACAGATGTGGTCTATGCCGCAACAGCAGCAGCAACCTCAGTACGGTCAACAGCAGTACGGCCAGACATACCAGCAGCAGAACTACAACAATGGCACCAATCAGTTTTATCAAGGGGCTGCACCCGTTAACCAGAACTACACTAATCAGAATTATGAAAATACTCAACAGAGCTACCAGCAAAACTACTACCATAACCAACCCCAAGTGCAGCAGAATGTTGGTCAAAACGATGGAGGAACAGAAGGCTGGGAGGACAACTGGGGTTGGGGCTGGGAAGAATCATCCAAACAGAATCAAAAACTTAACCAAGCTCACTCTCAGGGAGGCCCCCAACCTCAGCCAGTAGATAATGCTAACATCATAGAAGAGAGCTTTGTTCCATCCAACAATTGGAATTGGTCTATGGAAGAAAAAACAGAGAGCAGGGACTTAGCTAACTCGGATCAAGGAAATCACAACCAAGCAATTCCTCATGTAGACAACCATGATAAACAAATAGTGCAAAATACAAAACTAGGCAATAATTCTACAACTAGTAATGCTGAAAATCTAGATGTTAGAAATTTAAGTGACAGAGATGCTGTAAAAGAATTACCCAATTTGGCAGCTGGGAAGCGTTTCCATCTGGAAAACTTAACACCACAGTGGTCTATTGAGTCACAGATGTCCCAGGACTCTAGCGATGGACCCACACAATCGGATGGAAAGTATAGAAGTGAAAATCCATCAAGAAATTCCTCAAAGGATAGTCCTGGACCTACCACTGAAAGCTCAAACTTCCAATACTCACAAGCCAGTTACAATGAAGTGGAATTGAGCAACAATGAGTGGTCCAATAACTCCAATGAAGAAGTATCAGGAGCTAACAAAACTAGCAGAAGAAAAGAAAGTCACGATGAACTTCTAAATTCAATGCAAGAGATGAACCTAGGTAATCACGAGCTACCTCTGAAGAACAACCAAGTTCCATCGGGATCCTACTCAAGTATTTCTTCTCTATCCACAAGCTCTCTCGTGACTGAACAGTCCCAGTCCCACGCGGACAAAGTTGTCACTAGCAGTGCGGCTGCTGGGTTTCCCCTTCCACCACCAGTCAGCGTCTCCCATCCTGTCCCGCCCCCGGTATCAAATTTACCGCCTTCTGCTACCCCCGCGCCCCCTGTTCCCATCCCGCAGCAACCCGTCTCAAGCGCCCCCCTTCCGCCTCCCGTCGGATTCCCGCCCGCCGGGTCGCAAAATCCTTTCAAACATGCCGGGACGTTCTCTCACAAGACCGCTGCTAGAGCTCCTTCCTCGAGCACCGCCGGACTTCCCTTCCCCGTTCAGAGCGTACCCCTTTCCTCCCCGAGCGTCGTGAACCAGTTCGTTCAGCGGGACGACCACCCGGGGGCCTTCGGGGCGAACCTGGAGACCACACCCGACAACTCTGAGAGACCCGATCAGCCCCAGGCCTCTGGGTATAGGATCGTCGGCGGCGCGCCGCAGCCGCCCGACAACCTAGAGATAGCCCCGCAGAACGATAGAAACGAGTATTTGCAAACCGCGCACCTGTCCGGCGGCGACTACGGGGACAACGCAGACTACGGCCGGGCCGGACCGCCCCCGGCCGGCGTCCGGCGCATGGGCGTCGGCCGGCAGGAGGTCGAGTACCCCCCGAGCTCCAACGTGTCGGGCGACGAGCCTCCACCCGGCCTGGCGCGCATGGTGCCCGGCCAGCAGACCGACGCCGACGACGCATACCGGCCGGCCGGCGACTTCATGGACAGGCGCGCCGACGGCCAGCAGACGCACGACTACAACCCGGCGGCCACCCGCGGCGCCGACCGTAGACCGATCGGCCTCGACCGCATGGTGCCCGGCGAGCCCAGTGACGAGGAGTATAATCAGTACCAAGGCGCGGGATACGGGGCCGATGAGCAGCGGGTCGTCCCCGGCGTCGACTGTGACTTCCCCGTCGGCGCCGACGCCGTCCGGGAGCAGAACCTCGACGGGTCCGACTACTCGGAGCCGACGGGGCGCGGTGCCGGCCGGATCGCGGTTGGCGACGCGCCCGCCCCCGACTACACTGCGACCCTTGACGACCGGCAGAGGGAGGTCACCGTCGAGGGCGAAAACCTGCAGGACTTAAACGTCGCGACCGCCGGCGATCTCCCGGCTGCGCCCGCCGCGGACTCACACAAGGGCAGCGATCGCGCCGAGTCGGTCGAGTACCCCCGGAGTGACTCGCGCAAGCGCTCCGTGAACCGCGTCACCTCGGGGGAGGACTCGGAGCGGGACAGGCCCTACGAGACCTCGCCGCGGAAGGATCGCGATAAGCACAAGGCGCGGGACCGCGACGGGGATAAGGAGGGGCGGTACTCGCGCGGGGACAGGAAGGAGCGGGACGGCGAGCGGCGGACGGGTCGCGACGACCGGCGACACGACAAGGACCGCCGCGACCGCGACCGCCGCGACGACAGCCCCGACGGCCGCCGACACAAGCGCAGCTCGCGCAGCCATCGTTACGAGACCGAGGACACAGACTACTACAGCGACCGGGAGAGGGAGCGAAGGTATCTTTACGACCGTTGCTAGATATTTATCATACGACATTTTTATTATACATTTTTGAATCACGACTTATGGTGAGCTTACATCACAATGCAACGGTTCGGGAACTAAATTATAGAATAAATTAATATAACAATGTTATGACATACAGATATGTAGTGTGAATATTTATTTAACACAAAATTACCAATTACAGGCGGTACCGAGAGGGCTCGTACACCTCTTCGAAGCCGCCGCGGCCGGACGACAAGGAGAGGAGATACGACGACCGCGGGCGACGGTACAACACGATAGAGCGGGACAGACGATACGACGACGAGCGAGACAGGCGACGGGGTGACCGGCGCGACCGCGACCGGGACCGCGACCGCGACCGTTTCGAGCGACGATACCGCGACATCGACCCGCGGAAATACAACGCGCGACGCGAAGACGACGACAGAAAGAAAGGTATATTGTACAAATTGTCTTTTAATGGTACACAAATTTGACACAACCAAGCAAAAAAATAAATATGTGAAAATAGTGACATCATTTTCTAAATTATAACCCTAGAACTCCGGAAATTAGCGCATACAAATATAATTTATATTATTTTTATTTTTTTTACATTTACATATTTATATTTTTCAGTTATATATGTATTTATTATCTATTATTTTCCACGTGAACATGGACGCTGATGGTTTGTGTTGCAGTGACGTTCTGTGGCGACACAAAAAGTGCTAGTACCGAGGACGAAGGTATACGGATTGTGACGCATGCCGCTTCGGCCTTTCTCATTAACTTATTACGACATCTCGTTTCGACGCGTTAGGGTGGGGCCACGACGTTACGTTGAGTTGCGGTGCGTCTTAGCAATGCTCCATCGTTTTTACATCCATATTTTATTTTAGAGGTCCTAATATAACATTTTATAATTTTGCGTAAAAACAGTTGTTGCATACACATTGTTCTTTCTCGACGCAACGCAACACGCAACGTGGTTTTGCTTTTAGGACCCACACGGTCGACCAAATACTTTATTTGTTTCGATCAAAAGTATACTTTCCCACAAAATTCTGATTATTATTTACTCTGATTAAATGAATGTCTATTTTTCGGTCGGTACTAGCCTTGCATGTAGACTGTAAGGGTCTCCCTTTTTCCCTATCCTAAAGCACAGATCTCAATGGAACTGGAGTGGAATGGGTTATATAAACGTCTACTATGTAAATTGAGAAAAATTTTTTATATTTTTTTATTTCGTTGGTTGCGTAGCGTGTCAAAATACATAAACAAAACGATTTGAGGTGTCAATTGCCGCCTGTCAAAAGTGACAATTTGTAAGTCGCGGACCGCCGATTGTTCCTTTTTTGCCATCGTGCACGCTGTGCACACCTATATGGCACCCAGCGAATAGGACTGATTTTTTAATTAAGTAAAAAACATCTTAGGCTAAAAGTTGAAATGTGATTCATAATATCATTAAAGTTAATATTGCATGAGGAGTGTGTCCAGTTTGACATCGACACTAATGCTTATTAATTTCATGCGAGATGCCCATATGAAAGTTTGTCATTTCGGACCGATGAATTGATGTGTTCATTTTATGGTTCCTACTTCCTTGTGTAGAAAAATGACTTCATTTTTCGGCACTATATTATAGTTATTACTTATATCACAATTGAAAAAAAACCATTCTGTCTCACGGCAACCGTGGCTGAAGTGATTGAAAATGCTACGTAGTATAGTAAGCCGGACACTTGGAATCAAACAAGTCTTCATAACATCTTTGAAATTTCTTGTAATAGTGGACCCAATATAATATGTCTTGCCGGTTTTGGTTTGCGAATCTAAACTATTCTCAAATCCTCTGAAACACACACAAAAATTTTATCAAAATCTGTCCAGTCGTTTAGCTGGAGATCAGTGACAAACTCACTCCCACAAGAAATATATTATTAAGGTTAAAGTATAAATAATAAATAGTGCCTTATCTTTTTTCTAGTCTCTGCATAGTTTCGACATCGTCTATCTAAGACATCCACTGATAAAGATACAAGTTATTTGAAGTATATTAGATCTTCTAGATAATGTTCGCGACTTGATGTGCTATACGCTATATAATCTCACAGGGACCTTTCGTTTGATTAAAATGAAAAAAAAAATAACTTATG
Organism: Cyclargus thomasi; assembly: GCA_026546445.1. Lineage (NCBI taxonomy): Eukaryota > Metazoa > Arthropoda > Insecta > Lepidoptera > Lycaenidae > Cyclargus > Cyclargus thomasi. The sequence continues at coordinate 4,454 of JAOTAV010005255.1, read as the reverse complement.
TCCTGTTAAAAATGTTAAGAATCTAATTTAACCTCTGTAATAATTTAGCATAACAGGAACAAAAGTTAAAAATAAGTTAAGGTATAGTTTAAGATATTTGAGCTAATGCAGTTCTGGCAAACATCAACAGATTCAAGATTGAAATTGCAAATTTGTGACGTCATCTTTTGCGATAAACGATAGTTTATTGCATTGATGACGTCACAAGAGCGCTATAGCGCATTCCGTCTACATTAATAGTTATTCCTGTACCTTAGCTTATTATATTTGGTTAATACGAAACACTTTCTTAATAACAATGCGATGTTATATTTGTATTTTTTTTGTTTTTTCTTTTTATCACACGAATGAAATAATGAATAATGATTTTTTCCCACAGTTTCATTTATGATAGAGATATTTAATTTTCTTTGTTTTATGTTATATGTTGAATAGCAATGACGTAATGAATATATTACAATAATCAAAATTACACCTTTATTATATAAAATAAATTTTCATTGTTAATGGTGTTAGAATTTCGAAAACTTTTCCTTCAAAGGTGACGGACTTATTTGAATATAATTTTCTATATTACTGTTCTTTTACACATGTTAAGTTTAATACCTATTATATGTCTATTTTTGATTCAAATGTAATTTATAGCATTTACGTTTTTATCATAAAATACATCTATTATAAAATATTCTTTTTATTACAAAATATTTACATTTGTATAAAATCAGTCTCTCAATTTTATACACTCTTTGTAATTTAGAGATAAATATCTTCTGTATGTGTAATAATCAGTTTCCACTTTAAGTTATTCTACGTAGAAACGGTGGTTCCAAAAACTTTTGTTTTAAATTTACTCAGAAATAAATAATTTTTATTTATTGTTTATACGTATAACGTTCCAGACGGCACGTACTCGCCGGGTTCCCGTCCGGGGTCTCGCGAGGCGGCCGTGACGGACGAGGAGGAGCCGCGCCGTCGCCGTGACGCGCGCCGCAGACAGCGCGACGCCCGGGACAACAGAGATGCTGGACATCATTATTACGACGGTGAATATCTATATTATATAAGAATAAATCACTCTTATTTCTGTCATCATAATCCAATATTAAAATTATCTTAAATGCTAAACATTAATAAATAAAAAATACACTTCCTAGAAACAACTGAAACCAAAGTGAATGAAGTGAGTAAGATATTTTTTAAATTTTCGTTTTTATTTGTATGAGCGGACTTACCGGAATTTATTTAGGACCGAGAAAGGTTTGCAATAAAAAAAAATTACTAAAGGTTAGATGATAAAGTAGGTAAATTTCAAAGTTGCTTTTAATTAAAAAAGATTAGAAATTAAATACCCTTTACCTAAATGAAATGTTAGCTAGCCACTTATTTCACTGACGTCTTCAACTATAATATTTAAATAATGCCGTGCTAACCTTAATAATTCTGTGAATTAATGACAATAAAACATGTTTACGCCAATACAAGTTTAAATTTAAAAAAATACAGTGGGTTACGGCGACGAGTACGCGACTCGTCGTCAGTACGAGTACTACGAGCGGCTGCGACTGACCGACCCCGCCGCGTACATGCGTCTCTACAAGCAGCTCACCGACCCCGCATACGCCAAGTACTATGCTGATGGTAAGTCCTAACAAATACATACTTCCTACTAATGTCATAAATACGAAAGTGTGTATGTCTGTCTGTTACCTCTTCACGCCCGATCCGCTTAACAGCTTTGCTGAAATTTGACATTTTTTCAGGAAAAAATATTTTTTGTCTCGAAAAAATGTGTATATAACTATGAATATTATCTTTAAATCATTAAAGTTGAATCTGTCGTCTGCTTAGAAAATAAAAATGTCTATGTCTTTGTATATAACTCAAACTAGAGAACGTCATAGTGTAATGTATTTGAATAATATAATAATAAATGAAAGTCAAAGAATTTTTGTTAAATACAAATCGTTGACATTTTTCTGCTCTTTGAAACAGTTACGTACGTCAGTATAGCAGTATTCTAGAATATATTTATTACACACTTTCCCTACAAGTTATAGCCATTAAATGTCAAGTTTTTATATAAATTGCATTATAATTTCATCAGGTTATGCAGCGGGCGGGCGGTACGACGTGCGCGCCGACGACCGCGGCAGCGTGCACTCCGGCCGCTCCAGCGCCAACGGACTCAAACACACCGACACGTGAGTACGCACGAGGGACGCTTGAGTGCACGCACGCTTGCGTATACACTCAATAATTTGTGGCATATTTTATTGAAATCAGTAATTATTGCAATATAAATGCAATAAAAACAGAAAATAGTTTGAAGTGTGCACTAGCTTTTATTATTTGCAGAGATTGAGATTAGTAAATTTAAGCAACGACTCGAGTGCTTTAGCTTTTCTACGAACTAAATTTCACACAACAGGCGAGAACAGCCATGATTATTACAATTTAAATTCGAAAACAGCTTTTAAAGATTTTTTCGTCGAAAACATGTCCACCTCCGCCCACGCGCCAGTAACCTCACCCCGCCCCACTACTAACACTCACCACGAATTGGCAAGGGACTACAAAAATATCGTCTACTGCACGTTTCACGAGGCGGTATTTTTGCTTTGTAAATATCATGTCATATCACGTACAATTATATCTTTTATGACGATATAGTGGCTCTCGTGAGCAGTGTTCGTAACTGTACGTGTGTGCACGCTCGTGCGTGTGCGTGTATGTGTGCGTGCGACGCAGGTACGGCGGCTGGCGGGCGGAGCTGTCCGAGCTGCGCGGCGCGCCCTCGCTGAGGACTGACATCTCGGACAGGTATCACCATACCATCACCATGTAACAGTTTGTGTGTGTGTGCGCGCTTGTAAATATACATCTTTCATTCGTGTGACAGTGACCTTTCACAAATTCATCTATCATAGGCGTGGTCAAGTAACAAAAAATAATAGTTGTATGTCCACAAGCGCACGCACACACATATAGGGTCGCCGCGCACAACTGAGTAAAGTGTAAACCATCATCATTATAATATACATAGTCATCAATACATGTTATGTTTCTCGTTAGACTATTGTCGTTAAATGACAACTTTTTAAATAATTTAAACGTTTCTACAATAACTATACTCAGCTCACACAGGCCTAATGTCGAAGCGTCATATTTTCGACTACAGCATATTCACCTTTATTGTTTTAATGTAATGACGCGTGTCGACGGTCTCAATTTGACCTGATTTGTTGGTTTCATAACGTATTAATAAAATCACTTTTTTGCTTTCTAGTTTGTCTTTATTACAATTTATTTGGTTTATCACATGCTTTTGCTTGAGGAATTAAGACGGATTGGGCGTAGGAGCTATGGTTTGTTTTGTAATGCCGCATTTTGATCTGTTTTTGTACCATTCGTGATAACTTCTATGTTTTACCTGTACAATATGCGCTCATACGTAGTCGCGTGCACGTATTTGCGTACGTACGTACAGTTTGGCAAAAATGAGTACGTCTTAAATGAGCATGCTCTTCTTTTAATAATTGGCAGCTCTAAGTTAGGTTATGCATTATTGAGACCGCAGTGTTGCCCTAAATAAAAACTCTTAATAGGGAATATGCTTGATTTTTAATTTTTTCATTAAATAAATCTATCGTTCGAAAAACTATGTTCTCCAATCAGTTTTACGATGATAAAATTGAAAACAATAAGTTACAAGCCTTTAAAGTAGTCAGATAGGAAGATTCGAAGCTGCATAAAAAGTTTATACTAAATTTTTGAGACATTAACGTTTTGAGAGAAAGAGATGGATAGAAAACTTAAATATCTTATTTATATCTCAACAGATTTTTTTTTACAATTCAGTGTATTATCTTAAAAGATGAAAGTGGGCTTTAGCCTACTAACATAATAATTTGCATTCAATAAATTTTGTTTTATACGCATGTTCCCTATTCCAGTTGCGTCTGCGCCATAGACTTTTTTGCCAAGCTGTACGTATATGCCAAGTATTTAATAAGATCGGGTGGTAACTGTGTATGTGTGTGTGCGTGCAGGGAGCTGACGACGGACATGTCGCTGAACCTGCAGCTGGAGGAGTCGACGGTGCGCTCCGAGAGAATGACACCGTTCAAGTTCGTCACCTCGCATGTCAAGGTAAACACATTATAAATCATATTCTACGGACCGCCGGTTTGCCGTAGGAGAGCTATACTTCAACACGAATAGGCCGGTTCGACCGAAGTAATACCACGGCCTCACAGAAAACTGGCGTGAAACGGCTTTGTGCTGTGTTTTATCCAGTGAGTGAGTTTACCAACAATGCCCAATTCCCTTATCCCCTATACATTTTAATTTATTTGTGGCCCAACTTCCCTAATCAGGGGATCAGGGACGTTGGGCCACCGGTAAACTCTCTTACTTAACGAAGCACAGCACAACGCCGTTTCGCGCCAGTTTTC
>JAOTAV010005236.1:0-30532 GCA_026546445.1 Cyclargus thomasi | reverse complement strand
TGCTACCTTTACAGTGAGCTCTATATCAGGGACACATACGATCCTAAAAGTTTTATGATTTACTTTTGTTACACCCTGTACAAATATTTGAGAGGCTAATAGTTGGATTTTTTTTCTGAAGCACACTAATGTTTCTGTACAGAAGCGAATATGCTCGCACAAGGAAGCTTTAAGCTTGGTGCAGGCGCGGGCGGAGTCGTCGCGGGCTCACCCCTATTGCCTCAGTCTGGAGGCGGCCGCCAACTGCTTGCGCGGTCTAGTCGATGCCGGCGCACTCACACGGACCAACAGGTGAGACAACGCGACTTCGAACAAAATTGGCGGGGTGTATTGTTGATGATTGAGAGAAATACCGCAATACTTAATATTAAACTTGCGTTTGTCTGTTTCCTCTTCGAGCCTTAACGACTAAGGTTTATTTTAGAGGAAGAAATTTGGTACAAGAATTTGAGACAGAGGAAAGGACATAAGATTTTGTTATGTAAAATGTACAGTTTCCGTGCATGCATGTTTCTTCTTCGGCGTCACTATGACGTAACACATGTCATGTTGCAAAATTTGCCTTATATGCCTTATTCTTATTTCAGTCAAGAAGAAACGTACGAAGTCAACCAAACAAAACTACAGGAGACTTTAGTTTTAGTGAACTCAGTAATACCAAAACTTAGTTTAGATTTTGGAGTCAGCAATTCCGTTTTAGCTAGCTATAAAACTGTGAGCTCTAAATTGTAAAATATTTACTGGTAATATTGATATGAGCCATGAATAAGTGATATGATGAATCAGAAATGCGCCTTTACACACATTGGTATTATTTCGTTCTAAGACTTTGCATTATTATTATGCTTCGGGATATTATAAGCCACTTTTGTAATTAAACTTTCCTCTTTGTAATAAAAATTTCAACCTCTATCTGCACCGTACGCACCGCTTTATAGACGGCTTCATATATTAATTTTATAAAATGCAGCGGGTACGGTGCTGACGGTGCTGACGGTGCTGAAATGTGCAATTGCCTTAACTGCGCAATTTCTTGAAACGTAATCGTGTAGTTGAACTGTAACAAGGAATAATATTTACTATGTTTGTGCCATTACTCTTATGACATCATGGTCATAAGATTTTATTAATTCATTTTTATAAGTTCCTATCAAACTATTTTAGTGCTGTTATATACGCAAAGCAAATTAATATTCCAAGCTTTTATGAATTACACCATGCACATGTTGAAACCATATCGAAGCTTCGTGTTGAATAGAAAAAGAATCGGGTTACATATTATGTGTATTTTGATATTACTGTTGTGAGTAAGCTAATGTGGTTGCCAAAATTAAAAGCGAAAACACGGTAATTCATTTTAATTAATCGTATTTCTTGTTATAAAATAGTATTATTTCAATTTTATAAGACCAAACAGTACAATATTATTAGTCAGTATTTTTGCGAAGACAAAATAGGATTAAGTTAGAAATTGAAGACATTAGTGGAAGAAGCAAATAACTAACATTTTTACAACCTTCGAGTATATATAATACTCATGTTTTCCCATAAAATTTTGATAAATCTTGTAATTTAGCGATTTCAATATCCAGCTTGTCTATCTAGCTACAGAATAAATCCAGATTATTTTAATTTCAAATTATTTTTCTGGTCCTGCGTCCAATTACAGAAAAATCCGTCAGTTTTTAAAATGTTACTTATCCGCTTCTTCCACTTATGCCTTCAGTTGAATGTATGTAATATTACATATAATAATATTGTTTTTAAATAATTTATAGTTTGTATAAGTTGTTTTTTATGTTTATAACGGACAAAGGCTTTTAAAATAAATGCAATAAATCAGTAATGTACGGCTAGTCGAATTCCAATAAAATATATGGTACAAGTTTAATTCAATTTGTTTTACTTGTCTCACTTAAACCATAACGAATACAAATAAAACATTGTTCCACATTTCAATATTTATTACAAAACGAGGTTTTGTACATTGAGACAACTATATTACAGTCTGACAAATTTTACTAAGAAAACATAAAATATTTTGAATTAACTCATTTAACAATCTATATATTTTGAGGACAAACCTGTATTGCATATTATAATATGTACAATGTAGTACACCGTATTATTGTAATGCATTAAATAAACTAATAATGGCTATACTTAGTTTTGTGCTTTAAATGTGCTTCAAACTAGGGAAAAAAGGTGTGAGGAAAAAGGTCTGCGCTGGTCGTAATGATGAGCGCAAACAGTCAAGATTATAAAAAAGCGGATTTTAAAGTCTGATTAGGATGAAAAGTAGATAATATTAATCTTAGTCGCTATGCTGTCTGCGCTGGCCTTTCAAAGTATATTATCATGATGTCTGTCCTTATCAGTCAGATGTTTATCTTAACTTAAAAAAGTCAGACTAATAAACATGATTAGCCTCCACCATTTAATTGTTTCCAAATCACAGAGACATTCTTCTTTAAAAAAAAATAAAAAAGATATTAATTTATACAGTATTTTTAGAGATAGAAACAAAAAACTGTAGTACCTAGGAAAGGATTTTTAAATGTCCGTATGGTTGGCCAAGCGTCAAGGGCAATAGCTTAATGCGCCTGGGTTTCCTCACGATGTTTTCCTTTACCCTAAGAATCATCCGTATCCGTATTATGTTGTCAATAAGATCTGACTAACTGGTGCACGCTTCTACCCGGCACGATCTAATACCCTATCAAGTCCGAACTAAACGTCTTTCCACTAGGTATTCGTATTTGCTACGATCTTGCTTGTCACAAAACTTTATATTGAAGCCAACACGTTTTGTACGTGGTACCGGACGATAACTAATAATAATATTTTATGATAACGAATATTTAAATGAAATGTATGGATTGTAAATATTACTACTGCATAGTAAAAAACGTGTTCAGTTTACAAAAGCATTAATTTTTAAGAAGTTAGGAGACGGTAACTAATAAATACACGAGCTACGAGACCTTAAAGTAAATAACAATTTAGGACGGATTTAAAATTAAAACATTTATAAATTATAAATATATAAGCGATAAGATTAAACTTTCAAATTTACCTCTTATAATAAAAAAATAAATATACAAAAAGTCAAGTAATGATTCCATCCATAGTAACCAAAAGAAAAGCAACCCACATATTATATTGCGGAAGTACAACAAAAATGCTAGTAAAGTAATGATTTATAATGAAATGCTAGTTTTCTTTGGAAATTTAAGAAAGTCGTGACTAAAATAGTTAAATTATTTAGTTTAATTTCAATTTCATTGTTTCAGAGATCACATTAGTCAATAAAATCATGCAGTCCCCTTATCTATCCTCGTTAACATGATCTAATTATAACTATAATCCGGTCGCAGGACGAAGAGATATGCCTTCATTAACCTTTTTGATTGCGTTTCATTTACACAAGAGAATATTCGTGACTCCATGTATGCGTTATGTAAGCCGGAAAGCGTTATTTTATGTGCGCTTGTAGAGGTCAAACAAGTCGACGAGACGGCTCCAACGTTAAACGTCGTGTGTACGTCGTGCAAAAACCCAACTTTACAGGAGAGCTATTTGAAGATATTATTTGATGGATTCTTCATTAGTTAATTTAATGTCATGTAATATACCAAATATACGTCATGATATTAATAAAACAAAGTATACTTCATGATCTTAATAAAAAAAACTCCATCGTATAATATCTTCAAATCTCCTGTAAAGTTGGGTTTTTGTACATACGACTTTTAACGAGGGAGCCGTCGAAGTATAGGTCATATATAGGTCAATGGACGAATTTCTCTCTATCCTGCTTCCAGACTTTCGAAGCTTCCAGGCTTCCAGAATCGATTAATCTATATCCTTAACATTCCGAAAATGTTTGACTTGTGATGCATATTACTTCACGATATGATTCCGTTACTTTAATATTGATATTTGGCATCTTTTATTATTATTATTAAAAGTGCTAAATGAAACCGATAAAAATACACTTTTTATTAGTAAACATTGTTTAGGTAGTGTAAGAACAAGTAACTCACAACTTTCTTGTGAGAAGCTACGTATGTCAAAATTAAAAAAAAAACATAAACTGTGATATAAAATAGTACTTGTTTTTTTTAATAAAAACTAGGATGGCAAGGCCGATCCAACCAGTGCAAAATAACGAAAATAGGTATACATTATTACAGCAATAACGCTGGATACTATAGGACAGAAATAATTTAAACTAGATTATAGCAGTAGAGATACAATATTATGCTATGTAATTTTTTAATTATTGTAATTTTACTACTAAAATGTTTTCATCGTATGATTTGAAAATGACTTAACTTTGTCATTGCTCGAGTATTTTCTATTTATGTGGGTTCTATGAATCTATTCATAGAACTCTCTAGAATTAAGAAATATTAAGGAACTGTAACTAACTGCGTGTCAAAAACCGACCGCTAAACGTTAGCTTTAAATAGATGTGATTGACGTATATTTACAGACCGTCATCGCTAATAAATTAAACAAACTGTTATAGAGACAAACAGATTGTATAACGTGCTATCCTTGCATGCTTTAGTGAAGTATTTACATTTCTTAAAAGTGTAGGCCACTTTATTTCTGCCGCCACATGTAACTACAAAATCTGTCGACTTCCTAGGAGGCTCGGGCGCTGCCTTTGTAACCAATAGACCATGGCCTTTAATAGCTATTTATTAATCCAGGCAAATGAGGCAAGGACAAAGCACTTACAGTTTTACAACGAAAGACTTTTTACAACTGCTGCCAAAAGAACAGCGCACGCTTCAAATTAAGAGCACATAGGCGACTGCTAAGACGCACAAACGTACAATTAATAAATCGGAACGGCGAATTTATATCTGCGTGACTTTGCATACATGCGCACCAGATGTACCCTTACAGCCGCACTCAGAGATGTAACTATTACACAGTCCACATTTAAATCCGTATAAATTCGGTCAACTCTTCATTAAAGTTAAGCAAATATTATTATCAAATGTTTCTGAGATAGGCCGTAATAGATTTAATGCCTTAGCGTGTGATTGATGAAAACGGATCGTATCTCCATGGGGCAGAGCACGAGCTCGCCGGCCGGCAGCGGCGCGCGCACGTGCACAAACGTCAACGAGCTCTCGAACACCTGATCTGCTGCCACGTCCGCGATGTCAGTAAGACGTATCTGAAATTTTTATATTTTTAGGTTAAGCAGTTTGAGAAAATTATTCTTGTAGCTTGTATAAAGCACATGTCCATCCCTGCCTGACTTCATTTTATATTGTTTTTAATAAAAATACCCCTATAATACTCCGCGGATCTCACTTTGAGAATAGACCTATAAACTTCTCAACAGGAACACAAATAATTTAAAAGAATTAAGCTTAGAACTGCATTAGTAGCCTTACCTGTCCATTTCCAGCGGGGAACGACTTGGAAACTTCTTTGTTGACGAAACAAGAGTCGAACTGCACTCTTTGGAACGTCATTCCCACTCCTTGCATTAAAACTCCATCTTTGGTCTATGAAAAAATAATTAAAAACACATACATATAGATAATAAGCATTTCACACTTTGGATTTGTTACATTATTTTTGTTTAAAAACATGTCTGTTTGCGAATGTACGCACTATGCTTTTACTGATTATATTTTACTTTCTTCTTTTTATTAAAAGAAATTTAAAAGAATCATGGAAAATTCGCGAACCATGCCATCATTCAATCTTAATGGTATTAACATGCATTATATATCATCACTTCGTATAAATACTTTTTCATCCGTTACAAAATTGTTAAGGCTATATCAAACTGGCTGACCTGGCAAGGTCGTTTTGCCACATTAATTATATAAGAAATAAACAGTAGACGACTAATCATCAGACCGACTAAATATGCATTAAAAATTCGGTAGAAATCGTTAAAACACGAAAATATTATACACAAGATAAATAAAAAAACCTACCTTGCCGCTAACATGCGCATTGGCAGCGGCGAGTACTATATCTGCGTGCGCGGTGCGGGCGCGCGCGTATTGCGGGCGCGGGGAGCCCTCATCCGCGGCGTACAGCAGCGGCAGCGCCGGCGACAGCTGCTGCTGCTGCGACACGTGCGCGCCGGCTGACAGCAGACCGTACGCTTGCTCCAGGGCACGCTGGGGGAGAAAACACAATATAAACTTGTGACTGATAAAGATAAATATATTGTAGTTACACAATCGTATCCATATAAATTTAATATATTATAGTTACATAAATAATTTTATATTTTAATGCTAAAAAATTACAGCTCGCCAAAAATAAATATGAAGTATTATAATAAGTATAGTATCACACATCATAAAGGCAATTACAATTTTTTCATAAGTGTATACATAAATTTAAACTTACATATTCAGAACAATAAAGGCTACTAATAACACAATTTATTAAAAAATTATTTTATTTGGACACTTTAATACGTCAACTAACGAGAAGGACGACTAAAATGTAGCAAATTAATAACTAGAGAAATACAACAAATTATTGGGCCATACTCATTAAACACAATACTTAGGGACTGTATCACAGACTACTAAAGAGTTTTGGATAGTCTATCCACAACTTTTTTCGACAGATGTTGTATGGAGAATCAGTCAAAAAAGTTGTGAATAGCCTATCAGAAACTTCATCAGTAAGCGGTGAAACAGACCCTTATTAAATAATTTATTTCGTACCACACAAGGCGTGGCGGTCTTCTCCACAATCAGTCGGAAGGTGTGTCTGGTGCGCACGTTGTCCAACACGCCCTGATTGAGGCCGCGGTTGTCGTCGCGACTCAGTCTCCTGTCTTGCATTATCTGCAATCAATAGTATATTTTAAGTTTATTAAATAACGGCTATGATAATAAAACTACAATCTAAATATTTACAAAGTTGTTAAATTAGGTGTATTAAAATTATACATGTTATTATATTATATTGTAAGATCTGAATAATAAACAGCACGCACCCATTTCTTTACAATTCTATTTATTGTATCTGAATGTAATAATTTTGTATATACGTAAAATTTTATATATTTATCTCTTTTTCTCGCACAAGAGTGAGAGAGACAGAACTTATCGCAGTTTTTTCGAGCTGCAGCGCGGCCAAGTAAATAAGCGTGGATATGAGCACGGTAAGAGGTGTCTATTCGTCATGCTACCTATCTTTTTTCCTGGCACGGGAGTGACAGAGACGGCACTAACCTCAATTTGTCCAGGCTGCAGTGCCACAAACGTGAGTAGTGTATGTACACCCCTCTTGCTTTCTAACCTTTTTCCCCGCACGGGAGTAACAGAGACAGTACTAACCTCAATGTGCTGCTCTTCCCCTCACGGTAGTGACAGAGACGGCACAAACCTCAATTTATCTCTTTTCCCCGCACGGGAGTGACAGAGACGACACTAACCTCAATTTGCCCCGGCTGCAGCGCGGCCATGCCGAGCGGCGTGGATGTGAGCACAGTGAGTCTTGTCCGCTCGTCCTCGATGTACGCGGCTGCCGGCAGCGGGTAGAAGTTCGCCTGTAGCGGCAACTTGTCGAAGTACCGCCGCTTTATCATCTACCAAAAAAAAAAATTCAAACACAAGCGTACACAGAACATTTTCTTGAAGACGGGAAAAACGACACGTCATTGAACGCAATACAATAGGCATAAAATTATTATAGTTTGCATTATCATCAAGGTATCTCGGTCGTCTTCTCGGAATTATATCCAATATGTGTAAAAGTTACACACGCGATAAAGAATAATGATTAATTAAATAATTAAAGTAATCATTACATCTCTTCATTGTGCATAATGAGTGTCTTTATTTTAGTCAACATTATGTCATGTTTCCTATGCCGTTAAAATGTGTCCGTCAAATACCAGTGCCAAGTGCCAACGTACCTGCATGCCATTAACGTCTGTATAGAAGACGTCGCCGTTGTCGATGTGCGTGGAGAGTCTCATGGCCAGTTCGAGGTCGTCGACTTGCGGGTCAATGAGCAGCGTGTTGCTCACCTCAACCTCTGTCTGCGGCAGCGCCGGGTTATTGTACACTGTTATCTGCAACAATACACAGGAGTTTGAGGGTTTCGTAGCCAAATGGAAAAAAACGAAACCCTTATAGATTCGCCACGCCTAGCTAACCGTTCGTATGTGACAGTCATTTTTAATTTGCTAGCTTATGTCCACGCCTTCGCTCGCATGGAAATTTGATTTCTTAAGATTAAAGTAGCCTAAATTACTCTCTATCTTTTATGCCGTACATATCTACGTCTATAACAAAAATCATGTCAATTGGTTGCTTCATTGAGGTGTGAAGAAGGAACAAAGACACATACAAACACACTTTCTATTGTTTTACTAATCCGCGATATCCAAAATTCCATATAAAAAAAAAAACAAATAATATGCGGCCGGACTAAAAGAAAAAAAACAGAAAACAAACCGAGAGCAGTATATCGGCGATCTTGGGCCCCACTACTGCGGTGTACATGGTCGCCTTGAAGGGTCCCTCAGTCACGATCATCTCGGGGAAGGGCTCCGGACGGAACTTCTGCGCCGGACCGTCCGGCATGAACAGGTACGCACCGCTGTTGTTGTCGCGCGTCTTCTGCGTGTCGTACCTGCGATAAAGTGAAATAAAGATCGCTCAGATAAAGTTATCGTCTATGATTGTCTTTGATCAACTCGTTGATCTGTACTACCAATGATTATGTGGACGACGATATTACGAATACTTGCACGACGATCGCGCCCATTATAAACATCACACGATCAACAATAATTCCCCATTACGTAGAGCCTGCATAATATTACTATGCATTCGATCGAAATGCGATTGTCAACAAAGTGTTGTCACTTTAGTAGATTGTAGTAGATAGTGATAGTAGTAGATTAACTAAAAGGAAATCTGTAAGTTTTTCCTAAAAATCTGTCAGCTTTCTATTCTTTCATAAATCTACGACGAACCCGCTAAACCCTAAGTATACAGAAGAATAAACTAACAGATTAAACACAATCTATCAATTTCCTCCTGATCTTCGTAAATATTAAGAAGTCTTTGCATATCTACTGACTTGTGTTGTTAGATAATAAAAAATCTTACTGAACAAAGTCCATATGCACTGGTACGGTTTGTCCGTCGGCGGTGACGAGCGCCTTGACGAGTCCGCCGCTGGTGGCCACGAGACGCACGCTGCCCGCTCCGCTAGCAGCTCCGCTCCCCGCCCACAGCGTGACGTCCTCCGCGAGCCGTCCGCTCGGCTGTTCCACCGCGAACATCTTGGGCAGGTCCACGTTGAGGTAGTCCGCGTTGTACACGCGCACGCGGGAATATGACGTATACCTGTTGTTATATTGCTCAATACTGATTTTATAGCGATTATTTCTTATACAATATGTAAATAGCTGCACCTTCATGGGTGTTTTCTGCACATGCGCTCTTATTAGTTGTAGTAGGCTTAATGCTGAAATGTGCTAAACATTATTGTGCTTATTCTTTCATAAGAGATCGGCAACGATTTTCAACTCTTCTGATGTTACAAGTGTCCTTGGACGGCAGTTGCTTTCCATTAAGTGACCCGTCTATACATTTGCTCCCAAATTAAAAAAAAAATGCTGCAGTTAAAACAATAATGCGGTCTAGGGCTTAGTCACTCACTTATTAATGCTCATGGCGTCTCTGAGCGACACCGTGTAGACAGTGAGCGCAAGCGCGGTGACGGTGATGGGGAAGGAGAGCTGGAACTTTCCCGCCGCGAATCCCAGCCGCCGCTCGCCCGTCACCACCGGCGAGATCTGAGCCATCATCGGGTTGCCCTCGGGGTCGAACACCTATACGGTTTCAAAATGTCTATCAGACACTAGAGCGGATGAAAACATATTTTAATTTTTTATATAGTTATACGTCTTCTCTAGGTCAGCAGTGACGGTTTGAGCTACTCAAAAGCGCAAGCGCTATATTTCTTTATAAAAATTACATGAATAAGTCACCAATTTCTTATTTCAATCCGAGCCCAAACATTTTAGGGCTGATAACAGCAACAACAGTGACGTGTCGCGACGACGACAGCTCGTCCAGCGTCTCGGTGACGCGCGACGGGATGTCGTCATGACGCCGCCAGATGTCGTCCGTGTATAATGAAAACACTCACCTCGACATGCGGGGAGGACACGTAGAGCGTGAGCACCTCGTGTCTCGTGAACAGCAGCGGGTTGTAGAGCGCGATGCGGCGCGACGGCGACAGCTCGTCCAGCGTCACGGTGACGTGCGACGGGATCTCGTCGTGACGCCGCCAGATGTCGTCGACTGTGAAGAAGATGTCCTCTGCCGTCTGGTCCTTGATCGCCGGCTGCTTCAACAAGTAGTAAGCGGCCTGCTGTATCGCGGACTGACTGTACTTGATCGCCGTAAGCATTCTGTTGAGATTTTTTTTAAATAAGTACAAGAAAAATATAAATAGACAGAACTCAAAATATAGGAATGAGCTTCGTCCATATAAAAGATAAAAGTTTCAACCACCAGCAACCCACCCACACCGCGTACAAATATATTAACTAGGCAAACAATTATGTTACTGTAGTTTTACTACATACTACAATAACAAATATACAAACTTCTTGGCGTAGTCCTCTCGGACCTCGTCTCTCGAGGTGCCGGTGACGCCGTCGTGATGTTGGAACAGGGCTAGCGCGCGACGCGCCGCCTCGCCGCGGTCGCGCAGCTGCAGCGACAGAATGTGCGACGCCGCCCCCGACACCACCACTTGAGCTGTTATACTCTCCGCCGCCCTAATACACACAATCCATTCTAATATTAATGCGAAAGTGTCTTTCTGTTTGTTACCTCTTCACGCCCGAATCGCTGAACTGATTTTTCTGAAATTTGGTATGGATATAATTGAGTCGTAGGGAAGAACATAAGATACTTTTTATCCCGGAAAAATGTAAGATTCCAACGCGATAAACTAATAAAATAAAAATAAATGTTGGCACAACGGAGTTACGGGCATCGTGTAGGATTAAATACTTCTTAAAAAATCTATGGATCAAAGTTGCATCATCAATCATATTATCAATTCCATACATAATTTAGAAATACTTCAACGGGTATCTGCACGTCACGTTGTGGTATAAAAAGACCCTAAAGATAACAAATAGTAGTCACAGTTTTTGCGAAAAAATATTTTTAAAAGACGTTTCATAATAATTTGATTCTTTGTAAAATTTTTCTGAACGAAGGTCGAAGGCCCGAATCTATCTACTCAATACTTTACCTATCCCATCCCTCTAAATATGCCTCGCACTTTTCCCAAATTGCGAATGTCTGTTGGCGACGATCCATCATGTGAGACGTTTCATTGTTCCTCCCCAAATTAAAAAAATATAGTTAGATCTAAGTACCTGACATAAGAGAGAAGTACTCTATCCATATTCTTGTAGAAGGGACGTGAGGTGTAGTATCCACTCCAGTAATGTTGGTTTCTGTCGGCATACGTGAAGAAGTCCCCAGACAGGACAGGGAAGTCCGACAGCTTTATCTCCTCGTGAACAGCCTTAAAATAATCGTGGAGAGTGCCAAATTGTACCTAGAAGAGAAGATACTTCCTTACTTCTGGCTTTAATAAAAAATGTATTTTTATTGCAGTAACATGTGTTTTAAAGTTAATTCAATTTACAAACTGTGCCATTGTAACTTTTTTTGAAGAAATTTGTTTACCACGAAAATCTCTACATTTATCTTTTGTCCCATCAAGTAATTAAAGTACCTTTACATACAATTTTATGAAACTCAGTAGTGTTAGCAAAAATTGGTATTAAATGTACTACAAACAGACACACTCGCATTTATCATATTTGTATGGATTTATAATCAAATGTCATCTTTTTAACATCATCTTGTCATAGGCGTATAAAGAGAGGGGGGCTGGACGGGCTGAATACTTTTTATTCCGGAAAAATGTCTGGTTACCGCGCGAGAAACGAATTTTGGCGCAACGGTGTTGCGGGTGTCATGTAGTTTCTGATATTTTTTTTTAGATGTAGATACGCCAATGCATCTTGTCTTCTAGAAATCTTTGTGCCATATAGACAAATTGGCAGATTGATAAAGCAAATCTGTTAGTGTATCCCAGAAATCTGTCAATTTTTTCCATTTTCTCATATCCTTTTTACCAGTAGATATGTGAAAGAAACAAGCACACTGCCGTGGTCTCAAAAACATCTCTTTCAAAAATGCATTATATAACCTCAACATTCCACCCGTCGTTGTTATTGATGTAGTCAATGAGCATCTCGTAGTTGGAGTACTGGTTGTCCCACTCGTTGGAGCGGTCGTACCGGAAGTCGTCCCCTAGGGGGAACATGACCACGTTGCTGCGGTAGAGCTGCGCCTTCTTACGCCATTGGTCCACTATCAAGTACGCTCTGGAATCACGATCACACTAATGTTACAGTTGGGAAGTTCTGTTTGGACTTTTTCCAGCGACACCGGAACAATTGAAGGATATAATTTTATAACACCGAAAATTGATTTCACCGACATAAACCAAACGCGTTCATAGCAAATCAGAGTTTTACCTTCCGAACGCCTAATATTCGTGATTTAACTTTGTAAGCCTCTTCAACTCCCGTAAACACATCTTGTTTTTCTTACCTTTCATCTATATTTTTCTGAATTATCTTACGCGGCTGCAAGCCCCACGGGCAGTTCATACCATTCCCTGGTAGGCGCTTAAAATCGAATTGACAACAAATCTGAAATAAATATATGTTTTTATAAAAAATAGTCGCAAATGTACTCATTAACCAAATAGTTTCGAATCTAGGTATAAACCAAGAAAAAAATATACAATAAATTAGTCTTTCTAATTACATTACTGGGCAAAAGTGTAACACAGTAGACAAATAATGTTATCCAACATACCTTGGGATCAGGTCCACAGGAATGTGGTACATCATATGAGTAGAAGGGCATCATGTGTGTGAACATATCAGTCTTACCGACACCATCTGAAAATTAATATAAGCCCCGTTAAGATAGGAAAAGCGACCGCTCGGGGCGTGCAGTCCTTAAAGGTAAAGGGAATTTGATAGAATTTTGCCGAGGTCGCTGGTAGGGTTAGCGCCGGCCCTGAATCATGCATTGGTTTATACTAAACAAGTTGTCCCCTACTATGCTATCTGGGTAAAAAGTAACCTATGTGTTTATCCAACATACTAGCTAACTAGTTCATACCAAATTTTATTGAAATCGGTTCAGCCATTTAAGCATTAAAAGGTAACAAACATACACACTCACAAAGTCAAAAACATTCGCATTTATAATATTAATAAGATTAAAGTAGTTTTATATTATATTCTGTCATTGTATATTGTTTTACACATATTATGTATGTACTGTCTATGAAAGAAGATAATATGCCTTATTTCCTTAAAAATAGGCCATAATGGTTTAAGTTGACCTCAAGGTGTGAGCTGTCTTACCCCATAATTGTCGCCACTTGAATTCCAGTTGTCTATTCTGAGCTAGCTCTTTCTTCACTCTGTAATGTACTCTTTGTAGCACTGAATTCTCAAAACCACACAACTTAAGCAAATAAGGCTGAGCGCTTGAATGACCAAATGGATCTATAGCCCATCCATTATTGGGGATGTACCCGAGATTGTCGAGCAGCCATTGGTGACCAGTGGTAAGTTGTTGGACAACTGATAGCCAGTGAGAATTGGCCTCGTCATTCATTACCCACCCACCAGTGACTATTTCAATTTGTCCAGAATTTAATAAGCTGAAATTGAGATGAAATTGTTATATATATATATTTGAAACTTCAATATCTATTATATAAAATAAGTCGGATTTTCCTTCCTGAAGGTTTATCTCCAGAACGCAAGAATTAATTACCATAGTTTTGCATTCATTGAAAAGATATCGGGCTTCCTAAGCTTTGTAAAAGTGAGGAAAAAAATCAGGAAAAATTTCAAGAAAAAAGTTACCACACAGACAGAGTCACAGGCAACAGCTAGTATTTTTATAAATTTAAATGTTAAGAAAAAAGCTACACATTTAACCACATACTTTTGAAAAGCTATCTTATCTTTATCAGTGGCATCAGACGTCCACCACAGTGAAAGATAGCTAGTTTCTGCCCATATGAACTTTCTTCCATTCTTCTCTGGTAACTTTTCTATCATATTATTAAATATTGCTCTAGTTTGCTGTTTATAGTAATTCTCAAATGTTTTGATCCATCCTAAAATAAAAAAAATATTTGTTATTCTCATTAAACACTGTGTGTAATAAAGTATTGTATTCGTAAAGTCTATTTACATTCAAAATATGCCAGACAAAATGAACAAATCCAGACAAAAAGGAACTACTGGTCTGACTTAAATAAATCTTTTTTGTTTATTAGCTATTAGGTCTGGGCAACATATAGGATACTTTTTATCCTAGGAAAATGTATGGTTTCCATGTGAAATACAAATTTTTGTATTTCACATGGAAACCATACACACAGGCACCAACTAGTCCTTAATATTATAATAGACTTACCAGGATCATTGTGAGAATGTGGTACAATGAAAACTTTAAGCTTGTTCTTGCTGCTCCATTGATCCTCTCTGTATTCTATGTTCCACCCCTGCTTCCATGCACCACCATCTTTGTCATCAAAGAGAATTTTCTCATACATAGATAGCATCTAGAATTTACAAAAAAGAAAAATAAGTTTTTATTGTTTTTAAGATTTATCATATTGTTTTTAAGATGAAGCTTTTTAGAGACTCTGTTGCACCACTGCTTTTTAGAGACTCTGTTACACAATGATACAGGCTATCAACAACATATCTGTTATATATTAAGTTGTGGTTAGCCTATCTGACACTCAACCAAAAGTGATGAAATTAGGATTTATTCAAAAGTTGAAATACCTGTATGTCCACTTTGGATTTGCTTTGCATGATTGGGCAGTTAGTCATGTTGACTTTCTTGTGCATTCTCGGTGGCTCATCACCAACAACCTTGAACTCTCTTATCTTTTTCTCTCCGGTAACCCTATGCTGTGGCTGAGAGATCTTCTGTGGGCTATGCTCTTGAGATTGTTCAGCCATATGCTCCATTGCAGTCTTAATTTCACCCACAACAGCATGATGCTCATTAAGTTCATTTTCAATATGTCGTAACTTTGATTCAAATGAAGACCATTTACTCTGTTTAAAAATGTGGTTGTAAAAAAAATTAATGCTTACATGTTTTATGAAACAGATTGTGATATGAAACAGAAATTCAAAACTATTGCTGAAAATCAATTGCTCCTAATTTCTTTTTAAAAAAATTAAAAAATCACTTTAAGCTTATGAGACCAAATTTATGCTTAAGGGTAACTAGAATTTTAAACAAGTATGCAGTATTTATACAAATACTCCGGGTGTAACCTTGAGCCATAAGGATGAACATAGCCCAAGTTGGCCAGTAGTGCCTGGAGGAGCCTTAGTGGCCACCTTGAGCTATCTTCTGATGATGGGGCCCTATAACAATATAACAGAATGCTACAAGAGTCCGGGGCGCCCAATCCTAAAATATGGCCCTACTAATACTGTATGTAATGCAACACATACTTTCATAATATCTTTTAGTATGATAATACAGTAAAACTATACTGTTAATTTGTCTATCTGATAGAAAATATATATTTCCTAGGGTTCATCTTGATACTTCAAATTCAAAAAGTAGTGTATGTATATTGTATACTTACATCGTCAAGCTCCACCATGGCAGGCTTAATACTTGGCAATTTGAAACTTAAGTCGGTGACTACGTATAATATAAATATAAATGCTATTATGCATGTCGCCCAAAATACAGCGGTTAGTCGACGTATCCTCATTTTGAACTTACAGTCTTTATCGTATTGACCACGAAATGTTGGGATTTAAATTTGTTTACAATGTTATAATCTGCGACTACCGCTTTCAATGTTTTCGTTTTTTTCGCAAACTTACAAAATCAGAGGCATTTTAAAAGTAAATTGATTAAGTGGTTTCAGATATGTAAACTTGTTTTTCGTTACCTGTCAACAAATAAGTAAAATTTATCAGTCTATTCCTTTTATCTCTCCGCTTTTTAATTTTTATCAGAGATAAATTAATTAAAGTTTTTATCACGGCTTTTCCCTTTTTTCTGAGTTTTGAAAATACAAAACTACCTCTATATGTCACTGTCAAAATGATACTTCTTACTACTTCTTCTTCTTGGCTTATGTCGATTTGTGTCAAATTGATACACAAATCCAAGAAGATTAAATTCTAATGGAGCACTCAAAACAAAAAAATGAAGACAAAAAATATGACCTTAAGTGACGTTCTGTTGTGTGTCTTTTTCCATAAGGGTAGCCAACGTTTTGAATATTCTAGGACAAACAAGTTTTTAAACTTAACTACAAAGAGGAAAGGAGTCTTGTAATAATACCTAGAAGTATAAACGCACTTACAAGAAGCGTTTGGTATTGGCTTACTATATTACTGGTGATCGTAAATTTAGATCGCACATAATTACTATGCAGAAGCCGAAACCTACTTAAAGTTTTTCTGTATAGATAACCACAAACATGTACTAGGAGTGGCATATAGAGAGCTCGCCCAATAAAAAAAACTTTTGAATATGCAAATGTTTTATTTGTGACAGGGTGCTTAGGAACAAAAATTTCTTGTATTTGGGGTTGGAATTTTTGTAAAATAGCCATTACCAATTTCCCTGACCCCTGTAATGTTATAAAGTGACAACATTGACATTGACACACTTTTTTAAATAATGTGTTTAGATATTTTACGATAGTAAATAATGCATAATTTACCCCGGTTGACAAATGTTGTAAACGCTGAATATTTATTTATATTTAGAGCATAGTCATGATCACTTTTATTATTTTCAGTAGTAAGGATAGCATGACAAAAGTCGCAATTATTTTTTTGTAATCTTTTGAATTATAAATCCTGTTATGTTATAAAGCACACTATCCTCAAAAGCGCATTGACAATAAGTTTCTAAAAAGTTTATCATTTCTGAAAAAATATCTCTTTCATTAGTATGGTGATCCTGATTCTGACTTTCAAAAGACCTTGTTTTACTTTGAAATTCTATGACGAGGTTTGTAACCTAACATAATCTTATTTCTTTTTTATTTATACCATATACCATTTTATAGACTTACAGATCCATACGAAATTTCGTATACGGGAAAAATCTCTTAGGTCTCGATGGCGCTAGTCACGATGCTGGAAAAATTTGGAAGTATAATAATAGAACAAAACTAGACATTTACATCAAACGGTAACCTTAAAACACGAAAAAACTTTTTTCTGCATTTTTACATCATATAAACACTGGTATATTAATAATTAAGATTTTGTAAAAAATACTTTCAAATCAATCCTTACCCTTTTTTAAGCTACAATTTAGTTACCTTAGTTTTAAGTTGTAACTGGTAGATGGCGCGAAAAAATTATTTCTTCTACTATACTATCTTGTGCTGAAATAGCAAGTTATTTTTTTCTGATTATTATATAAAATATATCAATAAATATTATTTAAAGAACCAAAAACTTAGATCTGCAAAATATCAATAAATGCCATTCCCGGTTAAATTATTCAGCGAGATGTAGCGGAGTAATTTTTGAGTATCAGAGTTTGCAACGAGTTTTAATCGTAGTCTACTAGATGGTACGTTTCACACTAAATTTTTATTCGATATAACATATTTGATACTCTTAATGACATCTATCGGTCAGATATGAACTAAAAACTACGGACACGCTGATTTTTATGGGATCCGCTACTCTAGGTATAATTTTTCTAAATGTACTATTTTATCATTTGTAGGTCTGTTTTTCTGTCTTTTTTTTTAAGGACCCCGGTAAAGTTGGGGTCTATCACCGGGGTATGTGGGAGTGATGGGACTCGCTGCGGCCGGTGAGATGGTAAATTGGCCGCAGCTCTACTCACTAAAACCCGTCCGTGTTCCAACTTCTGCCCTGGAGGGATCAACGAGAGTCTGCTACATGCCTTCCGCGATATCCTTCCGCGCTCGCCTGCTTTGACCTTTAGCAGGCACAATCTCTTGGGGGATCTTGATCCCTCTAGTACAAATAGAAGCCCCACATGAGGAGCTTGCTTAGGGTGGTCGTCTTCTCTTCTGTGGCGATGCGCAGAAACACAGTGCGCATCGTGACTCTCCCGGGAACTCGGTGCAATGGTCGACGGTAACCCCTCACCGTCGCGTCGAGTTCCCCAGCTAAAGCAGGATGTCGTGTCCATAACGGAACACACGTCTTCGATCGTCGTGCGCTTGCCGCTGCCTTGTGCGCTCGGCCTCCTCTTTGATCGAAATGACGCTATGCGCAAACATTTCCACTGCTGACCACTTTTCTTCGCTCTCCACCATGGCCTTGCAAAGGGCTGGGAGAGATGCATTCTCATCGATGTGTAGCGACGTGCAGCGTATGCGATTATGCACATATGCAATTTGCACCTGTGGTGTTGTTGTTTGTATGGTGTTGTTTGTTACTGCACTAGATAGTAGATACTTTAGTTAGTCGAATCATAACTAAGCTATGTAAAGGTAATCTGCCCTACTGGCACCTATGTCACGTGTATCGTAAAACTTCGCGAACCTTTACAGATGGCGGCAGCTAGCGCCACGCATTATATCGCCTAGGCGGGACAGGCCACGATAGTGTGCTTGGCCGTGTCCCGTTCCTCTTCGCAGTGGTGACACTGTGTGGTGTCTTCACTTCCAGCAATCTCACACAGATACTGACCGAAGCAGCCATGCCCTGTCATCATCTGCGTGAGGCGGATGGCGCGCCAAATTTCCTGTTGATCCACTTCTTGAATACAGGTCAGATCGCCGTCACTGGAGCAACGCTAACGGTCGGCTCTTCTAACCGCTCACTCCATAGGTCTATGGCCCTCTCTTTTGCTGAGCTCCTCCAATGATGTACGGCGTCCGGTAGAGGATTCATTGACCGAATAATCCCCATATATAGCCGCCGGCATTCGATGCTTGGCCCCCAAGAGTTTGGGAGGAGTGACGCGAGGCCTCCTGCTGATCTAGAGACCCTTTCAAAAGCCGGCCAAAATGTTCCTTAAAGGACCATCTTCCGTCCAGTATCATCCCCAAACAGGTCATGATCTGGTTGATATTGATTCTAGTTCCATTCACTACCACGGCCATGTCAGGTAGAGGACGAAAGAACAGGGCCTCAGCTGTCTTTCTGTCTGTAGATGCATGATTCACAGCTAAACCGATTTGACACAATTTGGCAATAATAATCAAAGATAGTTAGTTAATTAATTCACTATTAGAACTTATGATTCACAACACCCAAAGAACTTTGGTTTAGCAGATTTTAATAAGCGGCTAGGTCTATCAACATCATAGTCTTCAAACCTAAAGTGTAGGGTACAAATTCTGGCAGAATTATAATAATTTCATTTGAAAGGTATTATGGATAGCCAAGCTTGTTTCAAGACAGAGTCACTAGAGAACCTGCAACATAAAATAGGTACCTTAAATGCAAAGTAACAGTTTATGAAGTATTAAAAAAAACATTGTAAAACTAGAAAGATCTTATCAAAACTACATAATAGTCATCCTAGCCTAGTAATAGACAACTTTTGTCAATAACAATTTTTTTGGCTAATGAATTACGTACGAGGACAGTCCAATCCAAAATACCCAATGGTCACCTTAACCAAATGAAAATTTACACCACAATATAAATACCATACACTTATACAACTTCTAACTATACAACTCATTGTGATTTACTTAAAGAAACACACTTTTCTTGCACTTTTTCCATCATATTTTCTTAGATTTTATAAATTTATAATAATTACACTACCGGTTTCGACAAAGTCATCATCTGGTGACTGATCCCGATGACCGGTCATGTAAACTGTGTTCCCTTAAGTATGGACATGAATTTACACCATGAATTAACAGTACAATTAATTACATATATCATTGTGATTTGTATATACTTTAGTTTACCAGCATTCAGCAAAACAACGAACTACTGAAATGTTGCCAACAACCGGCAGGCCAGCCATTACGTTTTGACATATTTTGCTTGTGTTGCTGTTAAAAAATACAAATAAAATGAAATGGGAGATGTGGAGTTTAAAAGAACGCGTGCTTATTTTTTATTTAGCTTTTATTGTTATGCAACCAAAATCTACCCTTAAATTATTCTGGAATCAGTTGTAAGGTTTTTTTCAATAGTGTTTATGAGACATATTTTAGGCTTAAACTAAAATTGATATTTTTAATAGGAAAAATATAGCAATGCTTTGGCAACTTTGTTTCACGAGCAAGCGAGTAAGAACGATCATAAGACAAAAACAGGACACCACAGAAAGGTCAAACAGAGTTCTAATAAATGGTCTTCGCTTGTTTGTTCTGCGTGCGGCCTCCAATGGAATTTAATCTTCTTGCACAAATCCAAACACAAACCGATGTCAAATGTCAAGTGACAATAATTTTTTTTAATTGCGTAAGGGTAGCAAATAGCAATAATTACGGTCATGTGTCATGTAGCTCAAGCAGTTTAAAATCACCTACAAGGACACAGGTTATCTCCTACAAGAGAACTTGGAAAGTTGAGCTCTCAAATTTCTGACTCAAATACTGAATGTCACGAGTCTAGAGTTCGAGACTCGCGCCTTTGCAATGTAATCTTGGCCAGTGATATTTATTAATAAAAGAAAATTTATTGATTTTTCTCTGGCATGACAGTGGTTGTCAAATTCTTGCTAATGTCAAATTGTTTATGTGCGAAAAATGGCGTCTAAGGAATCTCTTGATGTAAGTATTCCTAGATTAATGTTGGCTTTCTTATCTTTTTCTTGTTAATATACCCCTTATCATACACAATGTTTATGAGCGATTGATATATTCGTTTTTCGTTCTTTCCAATTTCAGTGTATGTTAGACTGGCCACGCCCTGCATATAGTTTAATTTTTTCTAATTTTTCGCTGATATTTGAATTAAACCGCTTTATCGTGTATGTCTTATTGATAGATATAGATGTTTTCGATATATGTGCAAAATTACAATAATATCTGACTAATTTACTATGTATTAAAATATCAAGAAATAGGAACCGGTTGATGATGCCTATCTAAGGTCTCATTTTCTTCTCCTTTTCTTCATTAATGTACATAAAGTTTCAACAAACTCTATCCGAAAATATTTTATATATCCGCTTAAAGCCAAATTTTATGAAACAAATTGTAAGTTAAAAGATATAGATTTTATTACAGAAATGGTTTTTTAAAACTTTTTATAACCCTGAGATATTGTAATTACTGAATGAATTAATTGAATTACTTTTTAGCAGAGGACGAGAGAAGAGGAAGTTAGTGCTAAATTATGACTAACTTCCTCTTCTGAGAGTACTCTATTGATTCAAGTACATGCCAGAAATTTAAAATATTTTTACATCCCTGTTATGATCTTCCCTTAAGAGTATTATGATTTCTTTGTTTGATTCTCACAACTGACTAGATGATTAAGGTGGTCATACTCAAAGCGAGCTACACAGAGCTCCGAAGCATTATAAAGCCTCTGTATGCGCTCCATAAGCACTTTAGAAATCAATAATAATGGCTGGACAAACAAGCAAGTTTGGCTGGACAAACAAGCAAGTTTGGCTGGACATTTAGCTAGCTGAGACCCTATGTTAAGAGCCAGACACCCTATATTATTGAGGATTTTGTCTTAGTCTTTTATTAATAAAATAAACGACTAAGACAAAATCCTCAATATTTTAAAAACAAACAAGTATACAAAAGAATGACTAACAAAATTGCTTATACTAGGTATAAATTGTAGTACTCTTCACTGCATTGTCACACATTACTTAAAAAAAACTATTTTAGACTATTGTATTAAAATAGAAGGAAATAAAAAAAAACTTAAAATTAGTGTTTCAAGCTATATCTTCTGTCAATTTTTACTAAAACTAAATTGGTACCAAGTTAGCATAATGAGTTTTATAAGGAATGAACATGATTTTACCATGAAATTAAAATGATCAGACAGAAAAAAGCTTATGAAATTTTTCTTTAATAAATTTAGTAGCTCCCACACCTGTCTGGTTTTGGTGATGACAGTTGATTTCATTGAAACCAGGCATGTTACGAAAGATTAATTCATAGTGCGTGCAGTACACAAGAGCATAATTTTCTTTATCCAACAGGTAATTTTTTTATGACAATTTTTGTTTTAAAAGTTTCTTTACACGAAAACTGTATAGCCTAAAAATAAATAATGATCCTTATAATTATTGTAACAAAATATGAATTAAAAATATATCATAAGCCAAGGTTGAATGAAAGAAAAGAGAAAGCTTTCTTTATGTTACGGATTTTTTTTTAATTTTCATATTATTGCACTTTCTATTTAAAAGTTTCCTAAAGAGTTATTTAAGTGAAAATATCGAAATAGTAATGTTATAGAGGCAAAAGAAGCTCATAATGAACTGAACTTTGAATCACAGAAATAACAAATTTTGAAACCATTTTTGAGAAATTTTCCAAAACTTCCAGAAACCATCTTTCAAGATTGCAATTTGGCAAATCGAATTAGTGATTTTCGAGTTTCAGCGAGACTAATGTCTTGTTTACACGTATTAAGTAGATAAGTAGGTAACTAAATCTTAACTACATTTTATGTCATTTAACTTGCCACTTGGCACTACATTTTGTGTTTACATGAAGTTAATAATTTAAAATTTAGTTACCTATAACGTATCTACTTAATAGGTGTAAACAGGATATTACATAATTAAAATTAATTATTATTGACATGGATCAATTATCAAACACCATATACTTACAACAACATAATATTTGCCACTAGTTAGAAAATAAGTAAGAGTGAATATTATTACACTATCGGAGTTAGCGACAAACATTTTCAGAATAGTCTTAGATAATTTATGGATACTTTTATAGTTGAAGTACGTACATTATTTTCATAGTTGAAGTGTATGAAAACCATAAGTGTACCCCCTGGTGCAAACGTGTGGCATGGTGTTTAGCGCGTAACAGGCGCAGTTACAATTGAGCGCATCCGCAGTTGTGTCAAAGGACAAGCTTAGAGACGCGTTCATCTTGGTCCAAGGTCAAAAGATTTGTAATATACGTGTAGGAAAAATACCTAGGGCAATAAAAACTACCTACTCATGACGGGGAGTCTAATATACTTGTCCCAATCATAGGGACAATGGAGGGAAAGAATTTACTAAGTAAGTTAAATTGAATTTGACGACCATTGTGGCTCAGTTGGTAAGCGCGTTGGTAGCTTAAGCCTGGTTAGCGGGTTCGAACCCCGCCGATGGGGCAAAAAGTTTTTCAATGTTCCTGGGTCTTGGATGTGTATTATAAATGTGTATCATGTAGTAAAAATCTTTAATATGTGCATAATATTAAAATTTTAAAATAATATATTTCTGTTGTCGGTACCCGCAATACAAGTCCCTCGGGTACTTAGCACGGGGCCAGACTGACGTGGTGTGAAGCATCCATAGATATCATTATTAATTATGTCTAATTTTCCATGTTTTAAAAATACCATTGTCTAATGGTTTATGTTCTATTGAAGGTAGTATCCAAATTATTGAAAGATTATTCAACAGAACCTGGCTTCTCGTCTAATTTATTATTCACCCTGGATTGCATCCTCAGCATGACCGTCAAATCGTAAGAAAATTTCGCAGTTTTCTGGATTAAATTCTACTTGGGGATAATGGTACTGCTAGTGCCATTATGTATATCCCCAGGTAGAATGAAATCCTTTTGCGGTGGCCATGTATGCCTGCAGATAAAAATTTTTGATAAATCGCGTTAACTTTTTGTAGCATCCAGCTACGCGACCGATTGGTCTCTCAAATTGATGTTTTGGCTTTCTAATGAATTAAATAATAAAAGTACAGTTTATTAAAAGTTGCCAAATTCAAATGCTGTTGGGCATTCTTGCTTACTGTGATAGTATACTGAAGAAAAATAAAATAAAAAGTTTATAATATAGTGTGTCAAGTATAGAGGACGCGAATGTAGTTCGGTATAAAAGAAGACTTCATATTGCACTCCCAACACTAGGCTGCCGTTTGACCTCCTTTCTCAAAACAACATGTTTTCAAATTTCGTGAAATAAAAATGTGCGCTGCTTTGAAAATAGGTCTATTTAACGAATTGTGAAAGCATTATTTACTCACTCGGCCTACTTAATAAACGACCTCTCGTTGGTTTCTTTGAATGTAAAATATCGCTACCTTTTCGGGGCGTTTAAATGAGAAAAGGTGAACACTGATTAATTATTATTATTAACGTCTTTTAAGCATTGTAAAAAATCTTTTTTTTTATTTCTCTTTCAAATTTCTACTTTGTTTACTTTTACTGTTTCTGTTTTACCATTTACTAAGTGATTTTGGCAATTGTTGTACAGTCGATTCCTACTCAGGAGGATCTTTTTCCATTTTATGGTTAAATTACTTCGAATATTTGTTAAGTAGTCTCAGACAAACTGATTGCATTGCTGCTCTTAAACTCTGTTTTTTTAAATTAAAAACGCTCTAACATCGTAAATCAAGGTAGCTTCTAAACTCTATGCACAGATTAATTCATTTAATAAACTCCCATTGCCAACACGTGAATGGTTCGACCTTACAAACCCATCCCTACTATTGTGCGATTCATTCTAGGATGAATGGAAACTGCTTGAATAACTAGCGTGTCGCATCTATCACAACGCCATTTACTGTATAAAAATAGTTTAATTTATATCCATATATATATCCAGCATAGGAATAAGATGGGTAAATGCTTAGCTTGTCACAGTAGAAATACCAAAAAAAAAACTTTTTTATCTCTTGGCAACAGAACTGGCACAGAAAATGCTCCTGATGTTGAACAACTTTTTAACAACAAAGGTTAAACTTCTTAGCAACAAACGACCACAATTTACAATATCACACAACCAAATTTTATTTGAACAATTTTTCCTAAGTAAGATTAGGCGGGCCTCATGAGTAGTCTTCGCGATTCAGGATGAAATGTAAACTTGGATTCATCAGTGAAAAGCACAAGTGGCAATTGGGAATGCTTTCAGTTATCGTGTGTCGATTGCCTGTCCTAAGTGCTGGTACCTGAAGTGGCTTACGGGCAAGTTTGTTGACATCTAGCAGTCGTCTCTTTAAAGTTTCACCACTTACTAGCAAACCTCTCTGTAGCCGTTGCACTAATTGTATCTTTGCTAGATTTAGTTGACTTTGTGGAGCATTCACTATGAATCGATCCTGTATCTATTGAGGTCGGCGGTGCCGTTTTACCACTTCCCCCGTGACGTGATAACGTCGCCAAAGCCTGAATGCAATGCAATAGAATTACTTGCCTATCTACTTTTACCGTAATTGAAACTAAAACTTACGATTCAAAACAAGGTAAAATCTTAAACTCGTTTAGTATCGGTATACTTTGTAGCGACGTTATCATCGTTACTACGAAGGTTACAGTAATTTGTTTCAATAGTCATATATCTTGTGGGTCGTGGCTCCAGTCTGAGCCGTGAGCGATCGTCTAGTGTCTTAAGGTCCTGTTTGCTGACGCAAATGGCCTCACTTCCCGTAGGATGTCAGGAATGAGAACGTGTCCTTATAAAACTATCGTGGGTAGCCGCTCGCGAATGAATCCGGCCGTCCTTAATGGTCAAATTTTGAGATGCAATTTAGATTGCTCGCGGTAACGTAATAGAGACTGTTTCGGAATGCAAATTTCAGTGATGTTACCTTTTGCGCTCCATGAGTTATCTTAATGAGGACATTATTCAGGAACGTCTGAGAGCTAGAGAGTAGAGGCGGCCGCGTCGTGCGGAGCTCTTCTGGAGATTCGAGGCGATTTAATTACTCCGCTCCACCGCCTTGTTAGCGAACTAGAATAGCAGCCTCAAACGTTAATTGACATTCCTGATATAATTTATTCGGGTAATATAGCACCGACGTTTTTGGTTACATTTTTACGAAAAGTCTTTGTTAAAAATGTATTCGTAGCAGCCGGCGAAGCGAAATGTTCATGTTACGTAACAGAGTTACAGCTTAGACCTAAACCTTATTTCAGATGTTACGTAAAATATATGCGTGCGCAATTTGGGGCAAGTTGAGCGTGAGCTCAGCAGAAGCTCTCCCGGCAAATATTTTGCCGTCGAGAATGGGATGAAATTCTTTATCAATACAGACCTACCCGACTTGCTTGTACATAATAATTTATTGCAATTCATCCTAAATACCGACGATTCCAACTGTACAATTTATTATGACTTTTCACAAAATATATTTAGTTTGCTCCTTACAGGCGAATGCCCTAAAACTTAAAAGTAACTAATTATTTTAGAAAAAGTAAGAAATAAACGAATTAAAAATAAAATTTAAATTAAAATTAAATTATCATTTTTAGAGCCCGTGCCAACAAATACGATACGAGACTAAAGATTTGTCTGCGTCAATTTTTATTACATAATTTGTGCACTTATGTTATTCCTAAAAACTTATGGAAGTGTGACACGGAGTAGAATTTTGTCAAAATGTTAGAAAATGAGACCTCACTATGTGTTGTAAATGTGTTATCGATAAACAATAAATACGTATTGACCCAAATGTATCAGGACGGCTGAAGTAATTTCCACCATTTGCAGCCGATACACTCAGCTCAGATCGATATTCCATTACTAAGCGTTGACTATATCTAGGTTCTATGTAGATAGGGACTTGCTATTAATATTTCTCCTACTCGAACAATGTAATATTATAAAATCTTAGGTCAGGTGTGTCAATATAAATACGATTGAATTACATATTCGTTGAAGTACCGAATTTAAAGAATGTTTGTAGTAGTTTTTCTAAATTTGTGTTACTCCGTTAACGACAGACTGAATTGATTATTATCGAAGCGCATTTATTTCCGATTCCTACATCGTTCTTCTCGGTGATACAAAAATAAAGTTTCCATTTTGTGAACGACTGAAAACAAAAAACATTCAGGATATCTGATTCGGACTTTAGCAATAAGTGTCGAACTGTTTGACTAACAATTTAAATAAATGAAATGCTATTTGGCAGAGGCCCGCTAAAAAGATCAATTCAATTTCGACGCGAATAATGCAGTAGAAGCTTTGTGCTCCTCCTCCTGTTAAATACCTCTACAGTACTTTTTTAATATTAGCCTGTTATAAAACTAAACATTTAATCGCAGCGTATTAAGGAGTCGACATTCGGAAGTCTCGTTAAATCAACTTAGACGTAGACGAACAAGAAATAACGATTTCCTAAGGAGACGATTATGTAAGGAAAAAGTCGAGGGAACTGTTCTCCCGGGCAGTGAGCTCGGTGCATCGGTCGGTAAAGAGGTCGCCATCGATCCAGCAGTTCGTCGCATTTACAAAAGATGCACTGGCGCCAATTCGACGGTGCCCCCCTTATGTAACGTACGTACAGCCTGGGGTTTTGTTGTCTACAGATTACGTCGAGTAGCCAACCGATTGGAAAACTGAAGCTCATTTAATTGGAATACATACCCTACATTGTATGGCACACCGACGACGTTAAAATATGCACAGCTATATAGCTTACGTGGGATTTACTGCGGAAAGTAGGACGAGCCTGCCGAGTGCCGTATATTTTGCCCATTGTCTACTACTTTTTTTCTTTTGTTAATCGGAAAATATCATAATGGCCAATATCATTTTAGGTAGGGTTGCACGACAGATTTTATAAAAGCGATTAGCAAATGAGAACATAAACTACGAATTGATACAAGTATGTGATGATCGTGTATTCGTAATAAGATCTGCTGATAAAGCTGAAAGCTTGTTTAATCTCAAGAGACTTCGTCGAGAGTATTCCTTGGAATATTCTATTATAGCTAACAAATAATATTTTTGTTCAGACATATTTTAACAAGATTCGTTGGAATATATGAAATATTAAAATTTTCATGAAAACAAAATCAGAGATGCTTCGGCTCGAATGGGCTGGCAACTTTACCGGAGGCCCAAGTTCCTACACCTTATTCCCTATTCCCTTAGCCTTTTCCTCATAGAAGGCCAGCAACGCACTTGATGTTACATGTCGACGGTTGCTGCTTACCATCCGTTTAATTAATTGCTTTTTGCCCCTTATTTTATAAAAAACACAATTTTTGTGAACCTAAGGCCTAAAAAAAAATTTCAGTTTTTATTTCCACAATTATTGTTGTTGGCCATAAAATACGACATAAAAGAGCACATTTCACAAACGTACATAGAAAAGGACATAAAACTATTGTATCATAATAAAGTCTCTTTATATGCGGTTGTAATTGCTCGTCTTTAAGAAATTATCCAAAAGGAAATTGTGGAAATTTACCCTATTAAAAACACTCTTTCCATTAATAGAATTAAGTAAACTATTTATAATATTAGTGGCTAGGGATCAACCGTAAAAATTATTATCAAAAATTTTTTACAGTTCGTTAGCGGCTTAAAAAAAAGATTCGTACGAATCTATTTTTTCTTCAGGATAAAAAAAATAAAAGTCCTACCGATCGAGAGCTTTTATTCAAATCTAGTTTAAAAGTCGTTAAATTCGTCAAGATATTTCAGAAACTCATGAAAGCGCCGAGAATAAAGAATTCAAATTGAAAAGTGTACGATTGAAATTCGCGTAAAATTTATGACTGCGGTACATTGAGCTCGAAAGAGCTAGACAGATTGGTCTATTTGCACACAATACACATTTCATACAACTTTAAAGCGTGTATCTGCCAAGTGAATTGTTGATGTCTCTACTGACTTGCGGTTGGATCGATCGCTGTATTTCTAGTGTGATATTTTTCTGTTGAACGCGAACGAAATTTCACAAAATTTTTTGTTCAAACACTAACAAACATGAACGTGTAATACGTTCATGTTTGTTGGTGTTTCCTAGGGATTCCGCTTTAATAGGCCAGCGCGTAGTCATTTTCTGGTTGTCAACTTCGCTATAGTTTCCATTAGGATGAGCGATATCATGCCAATATTGAAATCAATATTAAAAAGCTTTCCCATAATCCCACCAAAAACATTTTATAAAAAACAGGCCGAGTCTCTATTGAGCTGCTCGTTTCTCTATAAAAAGTAATGAAATCTAGACAAAGGCATGCCTCGTCAAAGGTTCCTTATTGCATTTTGTTTATTATTATAATTAATGTTAGTCAAAGCTTTTTAAAAAGAAGTAGCCCAATCGAGACCTGGCCTGTTTAACAGAATGATTTTGGTGGGATTTAACTTCTTTTTGTAGAAAGGTTATTTTTGGCACAGTTTCTTGTTAATCTTTGTAGTCTTTGTATTCTTTTTTTTTTTAAGGGATCCGCTTCTTCCAGATACTACCCATTTCATGAGTGATGAGGTACAAAACTAAAAGAATACCACAATATTCGTCAAAATATTCATGGTTTTCACGGAATCGTATATATAGTAATAAATTCGATTATCCTAGTTTTCCCTTTATTGTGTGTGACCATTAATTAAATATTATATACAAATTTAATTAAATATTATATACATTTATTTAAATTAAAGCGTTACTAGAAAACACGTAAAAAGCAATGCCTTGCTTTTTACGCGTCTTCTAGTGATATATATTTTGCCAAGTTTGTACCCAATTTATTGCTTGATTTGTGATTTTTATCACAAATGACTTATATAATTATAGCACGTATAAGAAACTAATCAACTTATTTGTTTTTCAAACTAAAAACATCTCTTTGTTATCAGCTAAGAAAACTTAAATCTTAACTTACGTATATAATATTAATAAGTAAACTATTAAAAAAATGCAGTGGAATAAGCAGTTTCTTTAAAACAATTATTTGTTTCATGTGTACAATAAAGAGTTAACTAATAAAAAATAATTATTATTAATTAACTTATTTCATGAGTTTGACGCATTCTTGAATCGTATTTATAGTTTATTATGTAGCGGAACAATAAAACACAACAATATTTTGTTGCATAAAGCATTCGCTTAACATTTAATTAAGTACAGAAGCGATTTAACAAAACGGTCAACGGTTTAAATGTAGGAGAGTTAAGTAATCAATAATCATAAGTTAAGCTGGTTCGATAACAAGATAAGTCTCCATAAATAGCTCAAATACTGCCTACAAACTAAGTAAATTTAATATTTTACTTAACTAAATACCTATTGTATCAATATTATATCAATTATAATACGAACTGTACTGAACTCAGACGTCTAAATGCTAGTGAGTTAAGTTGGCGGGGTTCGGGAGACGCGAGAGGGGTAGCACATTGCACTTAACTCGCTAAAAAATAGAATCGCGTTCTATTTAAGCCAACTTAATTAACAACTTACAACTTAACTCGATTTTACCGTTCAAATGTCAAAAATAACTAAACTCGCCGATCACGCAA
>JAOTAV010005227.1:0-30544 GCA_026546445.1 Cyclargus thomasi | reverse complement strand
TATTTGTAAAAATGCTACCTACTTCGTATTTGAGCTATTACAAAATGTAATATTACAACAAATGCGTGTTTAAATTCGAATACAATACAAGGTTTTGTAATTTTTGGATGCATTTGCGTAGTAAAATTGTAGTAAATTTACAAAAATTTTTAACAGCGCAGCCTAAGTTTGATGGATTTTAACATATGATGTACATATCGTTAGATTCACCTTGATAAAGCAAGTGACACTGAGTACATCAAAATATTGAATAATTAAAATTGTGGATTATTAAGTTAAAATTCCAAGAGGTTCCAAAAAAATTTTCTCGCATTTAGTAGGGTATTAAAATGAAGGCCATTAAATAGCCATTCTAGAAATATACATAACTCGATGTTTAAATTTGCAATGATTCCTGCAGTCGGGTTTTCTGTTTTGGACATTTAACTGTCTGCTCAAAACTCTTCTAAGTTATACACACAGACGTACAATACCTTAATGAAAAAAAAATATGAAAAAAAAATGCCAAATTATTTTTAACGATACCAGGAAAACTTGTTGCTTTTGGCCGTTCATAAAAATGCAATGTTTGAGAAAAAGCGCTGTGTGATGTACAGTCGAACGAATGTTATACTAATGATATGTTTCAGGGATCCGTCTAGAAGGTTAAAACGTTCTATGGTTGTGCAGTGCGCTAATGATAACGTGTTAATAATATGTTCTTTATTTATTTAGTCTGACGTTACTTTCCACCCTTTTGACTAAGTCTTTGCAAAAAATCATTGCGTTTGTAATCAATCATTTATGTAAAAACGTATATTTTTTTGTTTTCTATAGAAGACCGAAAAAGGTCGTAATAGTATCTATATTGCAAAGGATTGCTCTGCAATTATTTTTAGTACATTTTTTTAAAAATCGAATAGTTTTGATAGAATAGTCAATTCAAAATCCATTAAAATTGATTTTGAAACTACAGTTTTTCAAAATCAGTAGTTACTTGAAAGAAATTTGACAAAATGTAGCAATATTCTCTTAGCAATATTGCTTAGTGGGAATTCTAGAACTCTACTATGAGTGTGTACAGTGACTCACACACACTCGTGGTCGATTTTTCATCTGCGGTCGCAATAAATGTTTTCCCGATGCAAACAAGCCCTCTCTAAATTTTGAATATTTTATTTTGAATCCAATATAAACTTTATGAAATGAATAACTGTTCTGTAGATCGGCCTGGGGGTCCTTTTCCGTCTGTCTCTACTCTTCGCGTTCGAGAAGGTGCAAAGTTCTATCCCGGTTGGAGGTTTGTACCAATAAGACATCGTATGACCTCAAGTACTATGGCCATGCTTCAGCACGAAAGGGCGGTTCGAACGGAAAAAATATTACGGCCTAACATAAAAACGACGTGCAACAGCGCTGTGTTTGTAGAGTGAGCTTACCGGGGGTCTAAACAAAGTATTAAAAACCGGCCAAGTGCGAGTTGGAATCGCGCACGAAGGGTACGCGCGCGTACCAGTACAGAGAAAAAAATTAAAAATGTATAACAAATTTTTAAATTTATTAAAAAAGATACTTTTTTTTAAAGAAAAATAGACAAAAACTTTGTATAACTAAAATGTCATTATGGGATTTGAACCATCGCCTTCGAGCCGATCGGCGCTTTGTACAAGTAACTTAACCGCTGAGCTACGCGATTTTATCAATCTTTTATTTTATTATTGAATCAAAATAACGAAAAACGTGTTTGTTATAGTAGAGCTACTCTTAAATATTCAACTTATTTTGTTTTTAGTATTTGTTGTTATAGCGGCAACAGAAATATATGTTTTGTGAAAAATTAAACTCTAGCTAGTAACTACCGTTCTTGAGATACAGCCTGGAGATAGACGAACGGACAGACATCGAAGTCTTAGTAATAGGGTCCCGTTTTTACCCTTTGGGTACGGAACTCTAAAAAAAACAAGTAACAATTTTTAGCAATCAATACTCAAAGCACAGGTATCGGATAGTTACCAGGCAAACAGATATTCCCTCAGGCTCGGCTATCTGCATTTAAGAGCTCTTCAATCTCAGTTCATCCATATTCAACTGCTAAAATGTTTCAACCGTATTGGGTGTTTACATCGTTACATGTCCGTTTCGTCTATAGTGTACACGCCGTAACCTGTCCGTCCGTTGAACCCTGTCTATGGTTTTGTCATATTTCATCTTTTTCTACACAAACCGCAATAGACAATGACCGAATATTTGTGAATCAACGGATTTATAAATATCCGACACAATATTTGTAACTCATCCGTAGAAGTTACCTAATACACATACTGAAGTAGAATAGACTATAGAGAGTACAAATAAGCTAATTACGTACAAATGCCTACCATGCCGCTTCTACGGCTTACACAAATGTACAAATGCAACGCTGAACAAAGCGAAACCCCTAATGATGGATGCTGGAAACGTTTTTGTGATTATTAAACGATCGGCTAATTGGCAAGTCGTATTAGGGTTGACACCTTCGAGATAATATAGGATTTTACCGAAATTTAAATTGGGCGGGCGGCGGACAGAGGTCGGCCTCTGTGTCGCAGTGGTTGAGCACTTTGGTAACTCACGCCGGAGGTCGCCGGTTCGAATCCCGCCGACGGAACAAAAAGTTTTTCAAAGTTCCACAAGTCCTTCTGGTACTTACCAGGTACTTTACGAAATTTAAATTGGGCGGGCAGCGGACAGAGGTCGGCCTCTGTGTCGCAGTGGTTAAGCACTTTGGTAGCTCACGCCGGAGGTCGCCGGTTCGAATCCCGCCGACGGAAAAGTTTTTCAAAGTTCCACAAGTCCTTCTGGTACTTACCAGGTACTTACTGGTACTCCTGGGGCCAGACTGACGTGGTGTAAAGCGTCCATAAATATTATTACTATATTATTAACAAGAATTAGACGAAATACAGTCCAAAGCTCTCTCCCGTTTTGTATGGGGAGGGAAAAGCTGGTATTTACTACTCCTCCTATTTTCTTTAATTTCGTTGCGAGTCCCAAGAATGCTTTAGCAGGTCCCTCAAGTTCCCTGAGATCATTTGAAAGGAATTTCGTGGTTACCGCTGCCGATCCTGGTGACACAGGAGATCGGTGGTGGTAATGTGTAGTGGGCCATAGCCCGTTAAAAAAATTGACGAAATAGAGCTTTTATGGTAAACGCAC
Organism: Cyclargus thomasi; assembly: GCA_026546445.1. Classification (NCBI taxonomy): domain Eukaryota; kingdom Metazoa; phylum Arthropoda; class Insecta; order Lepidoptera; family Lycaenidae; genus Cyclargus; species Cyclargus thomasi. The sequence goes on along the minus strand of JAOTAV010005227.1, from coordinate 27,370 downwards.
ATTTTTCTAAACCGAACGCGGCGAAGGAAACGAATTTTAGAATTCGATGTATGAAATATCATGTACACACCTCGCACACTAGCCTGCGTCAAATCATCCGATTCGTCCGAATTGTTCGCTCTTTGTTGAATTTTCCTTTGATTAGATCGGCACGGTCGGCAACCTTTTGGCAGGCAAGGGCCACTAGCTAAATACGTTTGTCAATTGGCTCTGTTTCAATTTCTTCGATCTTACCTATATAATTTATCAAATTAGAAATTGAAATTAATTTAATATTAAATACGTAATTTAATTCGCATACATAACAATAACATACGTTCAAATGTAGAAAATACCAGAATTAAAACTACTAAATTACTAATAAACTTTCCGACTTCATGTCTGAAATTCTATTTTTATCTTTATGGTTTTTGATGTATGTTTTAGGTGTAAAATAGATTTAAAGTAATTTTTACCTGTTTCGTTTAAATTGATCTTAAAAATTGTAAATGTGTCTAATGGTCTTATTCTACCAAATAAACGTTTATTTATTTATTTGGGAGGCTAATTTTTTATATATCCGTCATATTTGTAAATGCAATTCTTACAATTACTCCAAAATGCTCATCTGTGAGATCAGATGTATATTTATTTTTTCTGTAATTGACAATAATTGAAATTAAGTTTTTTCGCATTTAAACCGTTGGCGGTTTGCTTATGCATTTACTTTGATATTATTAGGACAAGGTTACAAAATATTCTTGGGCCGCAAGGGGCCGCGCGTTGCCAACCGCTAGATTAGATTATTGATGTACGTTCACTTTTTTTTAAACATTATTTGTAATATTGATGGAAATAACGATTAAGGAAGTGTGAGTAATTGCTATATTTTTCCCAAGTTGCCGTTACATATTCAGTTTTTGACAAGATTGATTCAAATTATAACAATATCTATGTACATAAAGTTTTGAGCAATGAATGGGTGCCACCTGGTATAAGATCAGATTTAGCTGGGTTATCTCTCGTTAAAGATTTAAGATGATATAAGTGTCTTGGATTCTTGTGTGTTGGTATGCAGTTGGTGTTAGTTAGTGCTTATAACTTTATGGACCGACACAGGTCCGCTTAAATTTATTTTATTAATTTAATATGTATAATAAATATAATTAAATAAAAAATTAAAAATAATATAATCTTATTTAATTGTATTCTATTCGATGCAATTTGCAATGTATTACATTTTTCGAAAAAAGAAAAACAAAGAAAATAATTTTATTCTATATCGCGTAAGACAACCCTACCGCATCGAATCAGAAGGGATGCTGTTTTGCTATATACCTCCATAACAACAACGTCTGATGGTTTGCTGACGTGCTCCGAATGTTCGAGACCTTCTATGCTTTGTAAGCCAGGAGAAAAGAAAATCGAAATGATAAAAATGAAACTTTAACTGAATGAAGACTTTAAAAGAATTGAGAGAAGATGAATTTAATTGCATGTATGTAATTATAATAAACCTCTGAGTGCGACAGTATAGATTAACATCATCATCTATACCTCTATACTTATATAATAAAGAGAAAAACTTTGTATTTTTGTATGTTTGTATTGAATAGGCTCAAAAACTACTGGACCGATTTCAAAATTTCTTTTACAATTACTTAGAGGGATTCTTCCGAATCCGTACAGGCTATATGTTATCCCGGAAAATAGATAGGATTTTTCATGGTTGTGAAAATTGTGGAGTAAGTCGTCGAAAAAACTGCCGTACGTTAACGATTCTCGCGAACCGAACGCTGCCTAAATGGTTAGAGATGTGTGGTTGATTTTTATAGAAAATTTGTAAAACTCAACAATGCCTACAAAAATTTCGTTGCGGGTCCCAAGGCAGATTTAGGAAGTCCCTCGGGCTCCCTGAGATCATATCAAAGGATCCTGGCGACACAGGAGATGCAGTGGTGGGAATGTGTGGTGGGCCAAAGCCCGTTTAAAAAAAAAAATGCCCACAAAAAAGTCCACGATAGTATAAACCAAACGTTTATATTTTAGCCATTTTAACCACTTTTGCATAGAATAAAAGTAATTAAAATGATTAGCCTATATTTATTGATCATATTATCGTCAAAAACTAATCCTTATCCAAATAAACTATTTATTGAGCAAGATTGTTTCAATAGCTTTAAATTACATTTTATTCCAATCGGACAATCCATTCAAAAGATATTACGACTTTAAAATTGTAATTGGTATTAAAATGAATGATGGCCGCCACAAAATTTTTTTTAGAGACTTAAAAAATAAATGTCCACCCGTGCGAAGCCGGGCGGGTCGCTAGTATTATATAAGTTTAGAATATTTTGGCTCGATATTTATATAGAGTGTAAATTGCTGAGAATAAGCGAAGCAAAAATTGAATTCCGTGATTTGCATCGTGGTTTGAAACACAGGAGCAAATATTTAGAGACCCGCTTCCATTTTCAGTGCACAGTTTCAGTAATAGTGAATGTTCTTTTTGCACCGAGGACCCGGTACTTTGGTATCTCTCTACTCTACGAGCGAGTCTGCGATTTTTCGCTTCACCGCGCGTCGTTCATACTTCATACATACAAATTACACAGCCCCGTAATTTTATTTATATAGTTCTAAAGGTCGTCTCTATACGTCCTCAAAAAGGTTACATTACGGACAATTTAACCACATATAAATAACTTGTGCGAAATGTTAAAGTTTATAAATTCTATTTCTAATAATTATTTTGTATTTTTCTGTAATCTTTATTCGTATGAAAAATACTTGAGTTAATATTTAACTAATGTTGAGTTCTTAATTATAAGAATTGTGATACTTATCAATGTGTAGGCGGCTTTTCTATAATATTAAAGATTGTACAAGTTTTAATTTACTTTCACATCTCCCATTGTATGTTTGTATTTATGTCTGTAGACTAGTATCTTTGACCTGATTCGGGAATCAGATGTGAAAAGGTGCTAAGACTAATTCTAAAGGCTAATCAACGCGTAGCCTTGGTCTGTGGTCATACTGCAACCGAATTTGCTAATTGCATCTGTACCGAAGCTCTGGTACAACTGGAAAGTTCCAAGTCTCTAATTTGATCGCAGTATGAACAGTGCCAAGTTTAGTATTGATATCGAATTGATTTAGTTGTGAATTCAGTAACCTAATCTTGCTCTAGTCTTAGTTTAAAGACTGATTTGGTTTTAAACTACTAATTGTTTTAAATAGCTTTATTATGGAACGGACATATCCTAGTTTTTAACCATCGTTGCTCTTTATAACCGACTTCCAAAAAAGAGGGGGTCTCTCAATTCACCATATATGAAGACATAAGCGGAAGAAGCGGACAAGTAGCATTTTTGCGACCTTCGAGTATATTTTTTGTCATTAAATTTTGACAAATCTTGTAACTTATCTTTTAATTATCTACCTAGTATATCTAGTTACACATCAAGCCCACAATATTATAAATAAGTTTTCTGGTCCAAAAGCGTCCATTAACGCAAAATTCCGGGAGTTTTTCAAATGTTTGTATCGCTAAATTAACTAACTCGACAGCGGATGCGATCTCGCGGCAATGAGTTCGTTGTGGTGCATGCAATTACGGCATAAATACGTGGTATAATGTATACGGCTACGTCACGTATACGCCGACGTCACGTATACGTATACCGTAGGCTTCGTCTGTATGCGCCTTCATTAGAACCGTTTTGTTTTTGAAGTGGACTGCTTTTAAATGGTCAATATTTATAAATGTTTCTCGCGATTTCGTTAGCGCTGAACCTTTCAGTAGGTCTACCATGATTTTAAAGCAATAGTATTTGTCGATACTCGATAGCAACTACGTAAATTTTTAGTATGGTAAAAATTTTACAGCGCCCCTAGCGGTCACTTGAGGCACTAAAATGCCCATACTACCTACTAGTATGGATAAAACGTGACGTCTATTTTATATCTAAGCCAAAATCAATCTAGCAGCTTTAGCGTGATTGTAATAAAGTGTGCATCGCACCTAAGCGGTTTTATTAAAAGTTTTAAATCGATACTTATATTTTAAATGGGAAGGTGTGTTTGTTTGTTTATTTATTTGCACAAACAAATATTAAATAAACTAACAAACACTAACCTACCTTTACACCCAAAGCAAGCAACCAATTGACTTGATTTTTGGCGTAGATTTAGTTAAAGAGAAAGGTTGGAGAGTAACTATTTTGGAAAAATATCATGTTGCCAATGGAGGCTTTTAAGAATAATCGTATTTTTTCGCGATTACCGAATTCCGTTTTCATAAAGAGACGATGAAATATGGTAAGCTTAATTCGGAAACTGCATTCAGGTCGTTACATTAACAAATTAATTAAAAGATATTCCACAGAAGGCTTTCTGTATGTAATTAGGGAATGAGCCCGGCTAAAAAGCGGACAGGTCGCCTGTTTGTTGGGGATAGTATAGTTCAGGGTAAGCGTTAGTCCACTTGGTCGACTTCGTCGGAAAAGTTAGATATATATAAAAATTTAGCATTTAGTAAATTATTTTTAAATGTAATTTGGGAGAAGCGACCAAAATACCTGAAAGCAACTGCCGACGCCCATAAAATTATGGAAATGTGTGTTGTGGCTAAAGGAAGATCTTCCGACCGAGAGAGGTGTTATACTCGGTCAGGCCGAAGCCCCGGGATACATTTCAGCTGTCGTATATATTCTGCCGTGTTTCGGAAACTTCACTAGCGCGATGCAGGATTACTACGCTTAATGTACACACACGCACACAAACGCATTGAAATCTTCGGGCTAGACCGAAAGCTGCCGTCCTACTCTAACAACGTCATTTCACGTTTGTCTCAGTGGGACATAGCATTCCGATTGTTAGTTTGCGTCTCAACTCTCAATACGATTCCGGAGTAGGTACGGCCCCCGAAACGCAGTAAGGTCCGATCCACGCAGCACGCGACCGCGACCAACAAAAACAAAACGCAGCTTCCCGAATTAGTTACTAGGCTATAATTATGGTCACTACAAAGCAGTGGCCTAGTTTGAAAAGTGGATATTTTGAATTCTTGTCGCTTGCCGCGTGTATCGTATCGGGAAGATTCATTATATAGGAGATACTAGGGCAGTTTTTCCATACAAACGTTGTCTCCTGTTTGTTCCCCGGATAATGTCGGTAGAGTTATATTTTTTTTAGTAAATATGCTTTTAATAAATATTAATGACTACTATTTGCATGTCCTTATGTTTTCTTTTTTTTCATAATTTAATTATTAAAAGAGATATGAACGTTCAAAAACCCGAAGAAATGCGTCCAAACATGCAGAAAAAAAAACTTAAATCGGTAAAGTTTGGGAGAAGGAATCAGGGGACAAAGTATCGTTGATTTCCTGTTCTCTTAAAGGGTTTTTTCAATTCGAGATGCAGTTGTCTCTATCGCGTTCTGCAGCCTTCCGGGCTTGTTGTTACGGACAGAAATAGATATTACAAATGCCTATTTCTCATTTCTCTAGCTGCTGGTGTATCCTCTTAAGAGCAAGTCGTAAGCGTTATGCCGCGTCGGTTTTATGTGAGACCGTTCCATTTGGTGTCATTAATTGCACGGGCTTGCGATAAAACAGTTTATATAAATTCAGAGTAAAGACTGCATTCAAGTCCCATTGTTTATAATCGCATTATTCTATTGAAAGGAAATGTGGGTTGGAGCGGTTAAGGGTTGAGCTGCATAAAAATTTGCTTATAATATTCTCTTGCTAATCAGTTAATCTCATAAAAAAAGATATCTTTAGGTATAGACTTGAGTAATAGATAAACTGTCCACTGTCTATAGTTACATAGTTGACATTATATCACAAAAACTTTTCCTCATTCAGCGCTGCTTCTTTCACTGAAAACTATTTCCAAAAGACAAACATTGCTTGCTTTTTATGTGTAATAGGAAAAAATTGGTGTTATTTGAAGACTTAAGTGGAGGAAGCGAATAACTAACATTTCACGACCTTCGTGTAAATAATATTTTTTTCCCATAAAATTTATATACAAATAAATCTTGTAGTTTAGCGAATTCATTATCCAGTTTGTCCATCTAGCTATACATCAAGTTCATATTATTTTAATTTCTAATTATTTTTCCGGTCCTAAAGCGTTCATTTACTTAAAAATCCGGCAGTTTTTAAAATGTTAGTTCAACTTATATCTTTATTTATGGTCTGTTGATATGTCTCATGCATGTGCTGATATATCATTTCTCAAAGAATACTATCACTTCTCCCCTCTTTTTTAATCTACAAGGATGACAAAAAACGTCCAAGAATCTTCTAAAGGAGAAGAAGTTAAGGGGTTTTTTGTCAGCCCTGAAAGTGTTCCTGTATTTCACACTGCAGCGCAGCTTAATACGGTGTCGTGTCTGATTAAAACAGAATCGTCATCAATTCATTCTTATTCATTCATTACGCAGTGCTTTAATCCATAAACACAATAATTATATTGAAAAGCAGTGATTGTGGACTTATTTCTGTAATTATGCCTATTTGTGACTGTATTTTCAAGTTGAAAGTTCTATTGACTGCGAATTGTTCACCGCTGTGCGATTTTAGGCTTTGTTTGTTGTTGACGGGTGGCTGCGCGACGGACGACCCGCTTCTCGCAGCGAAGACGTGAAACAAGCACGTCGCGTGGCCGCCCGTCGCGGGAACGCGTGAAATGCACAGAAGGGCCTTACAGTATCCGTGCTTATATTATTATAAATGCGTAATCGTGTCTGTCTGTTTGCAACCTCTTTAAACTTATACCATGTCATCTTTACACGATCAAATCGCTAAACAATTTAGCTGAAATTTTATAAGCACATACTTTATGTCCCGAGAAAGGACGTAGAAAAGTTTTTGAACCTGAAAATGTACGGTTTCCAAAAGCAGAGTTGCGGGTGGTCATATAGTATGTAAAAATTAACTTGTAATACTTAATACTTGGTGCTTTTAGTCCCTGGAAAGTGTAGTGTGTTCCTACGAGGGTGACATGCTTGCCTTGCGAAAAAACCCCCTTTAATAAATAAAAGATTAAAAAAAACTCTTGGCTTGAGTTATGACGCTCAACATCACTCTACCACAAAAGTGGCTATTAATATCCTGTATGTACATTTTACCGGATTTCGTGGATCCGTGACTAATACGTGTCCGATAAGGGCCGCTTTTTTATCGATTCGTGAAAGTAAGGAAAAGAAAGTCCGCTACTCGTAATGTTGCTATGCGATTGTGATCTATATGATGGTTGTGATTGATACAATTACCGAAGTGTTTCCCTTGCGATTTTGTGCATGAGACCCGGGTTGTGGGTTGCGGGTCGCCTTTAAAATTAATTGGCTGGCTCTTAATCGTTATTGCTTGTGATTATGTACTTAATTAACCGACTTTCAAGAAGGAGGTTCTAAGCTCGACTGTAGATTGTTATAATATGTTTGAATTACTAAGCTTTTTTAAAGATTACCTGTGCATCTAGAAAAAGGGTGCACAAAGATTGACGTGTCAGTCGGTTTGTCTCTTGAATTTGAAGGAAAAATACTAATTTTGATCCTTCTGCGAATGTCATATTTTTCATAAAATTCAAGCGAATGCTTGATATGCAAGAGTATTTGCTTTTCGTACTATCGCTGATATGTGTAAAAGTACATTAAGTCTGGCGAAGGATAAATAAAGGGGACTTTGGTGTTACATCTTATCGAAACTTACATCGTCGATATTCGTTCTTCTAGTGTAATAGATTTATACATTTACCCCCTCATTCATAAAAATATTTAAACAATGTTTGACTAATCAAGGTTCCCAGTCCCTTTCTGTCGTGTGACGTTTTCAATATTCCAGATAGGGACTGCGAATCTTGATTAGTTAAACGCTGTTTAAATATTTTTATGTTCATAAAAACCCTTTAATTACGACCTTATTTGTGACGGGTCAATCCGTAAATTAATTTTGACTACTATTTTTTATCAAAATGGGACATCGACAAAATTTTGGTGATGAATAGCATTTTGAATTTTCAGCAATAGCAATTATATGCTTCTCTTCTCACATGGCTTTAATCTTGAGGTGATGCGATAATTATAGTAGTGTGGTTTTGGAAAAGCATGAATAGAAACATAAGCATTTCAAATTGGTGAGCTAACATAAATAGGAAAGTAATCTCTTGGGACGAAGGGACGTACCGAATAAAAAGACAGTCTCATTCGAAACGAGACTATGGTCACTTAAATATACTTGATTGTCAATAGTACCTAGTTTGTCATTAGTACTTTCCTTTTAATCTAGTGGGAAATGGGGGACTCCCCTTCGCTTCTGATTGCGTAATTGAATTTTCTCCTAGTCTATATCCTTCTAAAATAAATATTTAATATTCCGCTATCGAATATATTATGGCATGTAACGTTTTCTTGTTAGTATCATATATGCGAAATTATCTATGTATGTCTGTTACCTTCATGCCAAAATCGCTGGAACCATTTTGCTGAAATTTGGCATGGATGTACTTTGAGTCCTGGTATAGGACAAGCGATACATTTTATTCGGAAAAATGTACGGTCTCCACTCGGTGAACAAAATTCCTCTATGATACGAATAATGTCATTTGCTTAAATTCTGGTAAGCATAATATTATTTTAATATATTATGGCAATACATTAGTTAACGATCTAGCTTGTCTAACCCACTTTACCCAGTGCACAGATTTTTTTCTAACAATTGAATTTTATATATGTATAAATATATTATAATTATTATATTGAAATATATCAATAAATATTATTAAAAAACCAAAAACTTAGATCTGCAAAATTTCAATAAATGCCACTACCGGTAAAATTATTCAGCGACATCAACGAGTAATTTTTTTGTATCTGATTTTGCAACGAGTTTTAACCGTAGTGTACTAGATGGCATTTCACACAAAATTTTTATTCGATATGGCATATTTGATACTCTGAGTGACATCTGTCGGTCAGAATGTGAACTGAAAAACTACGGACACGCTGATTTGCATGGGATCCGCTAGTCTAGGTATAATTCCTCTATGTTTATGCAAAGTTTAAAAATGTAGTTACAATATAAGCATTTATTATTCACATTGTGCGTATTAAGTAAGTGTACATTTTGTAATGCTTTTTGTTTGTTTGCGAAGTTTGCGAGAGATATGATACTTTCTGTTTCATTGTTTGTCACGCTTTCACACCTTACCTAATGAATCGATTACCAGCAATTTTGTATGATTCTACACTTTTTTGTAGTATAACACTAATAGTATAGTTGATAAAACTATGAAGAGTTTCTCTAAGAGGTGTTCAAGGCATATTATTGTCATAGTACATCTAGTTTTAATACACATCTTAAGGTAGTTTTCCGATATGCGCAGCACGCGTCCGTTACAGCTAAGATTTAAAAAGGGGTCACTTAACGAACTTGGCTTTATAGGTTTTATTAACTGGTACTGGTACTAATATTGATCCAGCGATCGAAGACGCCACTGCATTCTAATGGTGTAGAACAAAATAAAACATAACTCATAAAGCGACGTGTCATTGTATTTTTGTATCCACGCGTGGATCCTCGTGGCCACGAGGAAAATTCGTATGGAGATACTTAGGATCCGGGGCCTTCCCCGGACATAGGATACTTTTGATTTCGGAAAAATTTACCGGAATCCATACTAATGTTATAAATGCGAAAGTGTGTCTGTTACCTCTTCACGCTCAAACCGCTGAAACGATTTTGCTGAAAGGTATGAGAATACTTTGAGTGTCGGGAAGGACATGGAATGCATATTATCCCGGAAAAATTAACTTTTCCCCCGCGATAAACGAATTTTTGCGCAACAGCGTTCTCTTTCTTCTAGTAAGGTCTGAAGTTCAAGTACAACTCTATAATTGTGTTTCTAGAGTTGGCGAAGTCTAGCGGCTATTGGAGTCTTTTGTTAAACGATTAGACGGTAGTTGCATCCGACGCTTGTACAATGCATTTCATATCATGCAACCTCATAAAGGTTGCATGATATGAAATGCACATATAATTCAAGGTTTCTGTAAAAAAGGGCTGTCAATTCGTTACCTAATTAGATTAGAGTAAAATTATTCATAATTGATTAACTGTACCCCGCAGTGCTACCTAGGTAGAAAGTAGCCTATGCGTTAAGTTTTAATCCAGAATAACAGCTACTTGCCGGATTTGTAACCGAATTCCAAAAAAGAAGGAGGTTTTTATCTAAATAGGTCCGGCCGTTTATGCGTCTAGAAATAACAAACATACGCACTTAAAAACTTTCGCATTTGTAACAACTAGAGATCGGCCTATGGTCAAAATTCGAAATAAATATTTAAATCTATTGTGTATAGGAGCTATAAAAAAATATAATCTATTCTCAATTCTATTAAAGACTTCAATTTGGCGTAAAGGTCTCGTTTCCAGGCCATTAAATTTTATTAAAAAAAATAACAGATTTGAAACATAAACAAAGGAGTATGATTATGATTATCGTGTCATGTCAAAATATTGTAGCATAGTATTTTATTTATTAAAAACATGCAAGATTAAAGCATATTTTAGAATAATATTGGTATTCCACGCTCTTCCTCCATATCAACTATAACTTTGAAAAATTTCAAGATTTTATATCTGCGCGCCTTTCGTAAAAGAGGGTACAAAGTTTTCCGCTCGCGTATAGATAGTATGATAAGATTCACTTGAGGTTTTTTCCAATTTGTCCCCTTAAAGTCGTCCTGAAAAATAGATGAAATTATTAAGTCCGAGATAAAAAGAAGCCATGAAAATGGTTTGAATTCTCATAGCGGAAGGGAGTGTCTGCCGCTTAACTAACCTAGTTCTTAACAAATTAAAAATTTTAAGCTACCTGCCGTAATCTGGAAGTTCTTGTTACGAACATAAATCTAGATTGTAGAGGAATACTTTACGAGTCTATAATAAACAAAGATCCATACTAATATTATAATTGCGATAGTGTGTCCGTCTGTCTGTTACCTCTTCACGCTCAAACCATTGAAAGAATTTTGTCGAAATTTGTTATTGGGATACTTCGTCTGTCAGATAAGTTATGAATAGCCTGCGGATAGTATGCGGTAGTTATCAGTGGTGAAACTGGCCCAGTGTTCGAATATTATACTCATAACTTAATGACCAGCACCCAGTAAACGGCTAAAACTACTAAACGGATTTTGATAGGTACAACAGGTACTTAAAGATTTAAAATAACAATTTTTATTGCTCTCTGAAAATAATCCCTTTAAATAATTTCCACGTAGGCAGAGCCGCGGGCGCATGCTAGCTATTCTAAATCACTCTCTATTAAATTAATTATCTCGGAGATAAAACAGTGTTTGGTGCTGTGAAATCGCTCCTAGTAACAGTTTCAAGTGATCATCACCATGGAGATAATGATGGAATATTTAATCCCAATTTATCCTCTTACTGTATTAAATAAATTATTTACTTGTTGCACGTTATTATGAATATTGAAATTAAACTTCGGGTAAAAACCCGATTACGGCGAAGCAAAAAGGAGGGTTATGATTTTGACCTGTATGTATGTTCATCTGTTCCCTCGTAGCTACTTATTCTATCTGGACAAATGAAGTGTCGTTGAAAGCCTCTCGATTATTCAGTGGTTATAGGCTACGTGACGTCACGTTATATTGACTAATGTTAAAATGTTAATAGCGCCATCTAGGGGACTTAATTGAAGAACAAAAAATATATATTCTACCGGTGTCTTGTGGGGTATCGGGTTTGCTTGCAACCACCTGCTGATTGCTAGAATTCATAAGACTTCTTCAATATAATGTTGAATATGAAACAATGAATAATAATACCTAACATTAGTAAATTTATCAAGACTATAATAGAATCAAAATAGTTGAAATAAAAATAACGTTCAAGAAACTAAAATCAGACTACTAAAACACGTTCTAATAAGTAAGAAGCAAGAAAACATCTTTAAAAAGTTTTTTAAACGTTTTTTTTATTCTTTTAATTATATACTCGTACAGTAATAACCTACATTAATTTTGTTAAAACATATCTTATGACTGCTTTTTATAATCAGTGAATACTGACGATGACATGCGTCGCCTATTCGCCTTTAATTGGGGGTTCTCAAAGTACTACGGCCGATTATGAGAATGCTTGCACGTTGATTGTGCTGAATGACGAACAACGAACATCGCGATTATGTATATATAATAAGGATATTTCCTTACTTAATTAGTATATTTGCAAGTTTATCGTAAAAGCGTAGCGACGATTAAGAACCAAATACTGCTGTCTACAAAATCTCAATTTTGCAGGAGAGGAAAAAAAACTTAATATAAATTTAATATTATAGTTATGGCTTATTTATACACGTATATTCATAAAATACTTACAACACTTCATTACTGGTCACCACATTTTTGATTAGAAATAACGAGGAGAACAATATTTTGTTAGTAGACCTAAACAAAAAACCAATAATCGAAAAAAAGTAGATATCAGTATTTGGTTCTTAACCGTCGATAGTTCGTTCTTTATATCTTAAAAAAGCTAGTAAAATAATGATGTATATGTGCATCGATTTGAAATATATGAGCTGGATAAAAAGCAGACAGGAGTACGAAACGAGTAAGAGACTAAGGAGGCAGGCATTTTCGTATATGAATTTAAATTTATGTTAGCGGGCGCTGGTAGAGCTAAAGCCGGCACTGCCTGTGACACCCTCTTCCCTCTGTTAACGCAAGACGCATCCTTCTCAATCGTTTAATGCTAAGTAGACGGTTCAGTCCTATAAGCATGATTGAACAAATCACATCATAAGTGACGTCCGGTACTCCAGAGTGAAGACCAATATTATAATGACTTTCGCGGCTCCTCTGAAACCGGGTCTTAAGATAATCATCTTAAGACCAGTGAAGATACGTTTCGGTACATCCTCTGTTCAAAGAGTTAGAATTTTAATGGGATCAGTTTGTACATCACGCGGGAACCATACATTTTCCTGGAATAAAAAGTTTCCTGTATGGTTGCCCTATTAAACAAAAAAGAATTTATTCAAAGCCGTCCAGCGGTTTCTGAGATTAGCGCGTACTAAGACACTTTACTGCATACCCAATTTTAGCGGTCCGGTAGCCGTCAATCAAAAAATTCGTCATTTCTTCTGGTCACATTTGAAGACATAAGTGGATAAAGCAGATAATTAACATTTTAAAAACTCCCGGATCTTTGCATTAATGGGCGGTTTAGGAAAATAATTGAAATTAAAATATTGTGGTTTTGATGTATAGCCTAGATACACTATAGCTAGATAATAAAATAGGTAAGTTACGAGATTTGTCAAAATTTTATAGAAAAAATATAGAATATACTCGAAGGTTGCGAAATGTTGGTTATCCGCTTCTTTCACATATGTCTTCATTTGCTATCGACAATCACGCTTTGCGTTTAGGTATTTCACAATTTTTGACAGATGACCGTTACTGCTTACATTGGACGAAAACAGTATTTATACAGTTAATAATACAATGTCTGTAAATTCAGTCACTCTTCTAACAAATCAGACAAAAACATATCTTTATTTTTTCTTCTAATGAAATATGTAATAACAGTAAATAAATTCAGGACCACCAAGATAAAGGCTTTGCCTAGTTTCGGTCCACAGATAAATAATATTATTGTATAACTATGTACTTCACAAAGTTGCATTTTATTATAAGATAAGAATGTGTTATTTACTCTGCATCTATATTAAGTACTGTGATTTTATTTTATGCATTTTAATGGTGGATAATAATAAATGATTTAGATTTTCATTTTTGATATTATGCTTGCTCACCGTGTAAATTAATTTAACAACCTTATTAGTAAAGGGCTATAAATTTACAGATACACAATTATACAGTAATTGGAGGTATTAGAAACAGCAAAACAAATTAAACAATAGAAGCTGAGTAATAAACTCGGTATAGCTGTCTGTATAGTTAAACAATTAAAACAAAGTTAGTCCTCTAATAAACTCGTGATTGTACTGAAGGCACCTTTAGTTCGCATACTTTGTCCACCTGGTATGAACTATGAAAAGGGTCAGTGCAAACGGTCGACAATTTGTCGCCCGATTTCGCAAAACTTATTTAAACCAGATGACCGGAATAAAGATTGTTTCTATAGCAGGATAGAAAAATTGGCAGATTGATAAAGAAAACCTGTCAGTATATTCCGAAAACATGTCCGTTTTCGGCTTTTGCCCGCTGCTTCGCTGGCGTTGAATTTGAAAATCGCGTAAAAACCACGTACTGACGCTCTTGTAGAGCCTAGTCATTTCTATGTAAAGAGATGGCGCTGTATGTAAAAAATGATTTTCCTTGTTTTCCTGCCTTTCTTTTGAGATTTTTCATGACTTTTCTTTGCTATAAACCTCACGGAGCCCGAGACCTTTCCGTCGAATGAAAATGAAATACCGTGGAAATCGGTACGTGCGTTCTGAAGTTATATCGTCAGGAAAGAAAACCCGTCTTATTTTTATACAATGTATGGGGGTATATTTCTATTAAATAAGGGGTTCAGAATTGTTATACGCGTAGTGGAATATAGATAACTTGCTACTGAAGTTCACCACATTTTACATTTACAATGTAAAGTTTTTGACCACACCCTGGTTTCGACTAAAGTCGCTAGTTTGCATCAACTACAAAACTTTTACTCTATTTCGCTACAGAAATACTTTGTTACTCACATTTTCTACAAATTTCCTGCTGTTGACTACTCTCTACATACTATGTTTTCATGTTGTAATATGAATTCTTTGTTTTAAATTTTTTTTAGATGCACTGATGTTAGATTCAGTTTCGTCATTATAAAGAGATAAAAGGAACAACATTAAAATACTGGACCCATGTCTTTTTACTGCACGAACTATTAATAAAATACTGGACCCATGTCTTTTTACTGCACGAAATAATAATATTTTCTGATTAATATTAAACTTAAGCGGTTTTTAATTATAAAATGAGTTAGAATACTTTGTATTCGAAATTAATCTCAGATCGTGAAAATCAAACATAAAATCCAAACGCAGATATATATACATATTTTTTCACAACGGACACAGACAGCACGCGTTGAAATAACACTTGGATAATGGAAAATATTGAAACATAACAAATGATTTACAATGGAATAATACTGTTTAAATTCTGAAAACATTCTGGTGTACATACATATTTTTGTAGACTTTAAAAAGTATTGTGTTTTTTCGAATTTTTGTTAAAGTGGTAGTTCGTATATTTAGTCAAAACTGCAAACTTACTGTCTTTTTGTTATGGATTTGACGAATGTATGAATGTATAACAGTGCTACTGGAAAAAAATGTTATTATCTTTGCAAACCGCGATTGACTACAAAAAGTTACTAAAAAATTACATGCTGCGATCGGCTAGATTGACCGATGGGACTATGTCCTTTCTTCAGGCTCTGAGCCTCGAGAGTCCGGGGCCCAAGATTATCAATATTGAGGATGGAACAAAGTTGAGCATAATGTTTTTCCAGCTTCTAATAATATTTTTTGTTTCAGTATTGGCTGTGCGTTGTCTCCCTTCTTCTGAGCGGCATATTCTTCGCTGTTCTTAATCTATATTGGAAAAAAGGTAAGTGTGTTTTCACACCATTAACAGAGTACAGACATCGATACAAGGGTTGTTTTATTGGAAAATTTTTAGTAAAATCCTAAAGGATATTCAGTTATAATGGCCACATAGCGTTTGGAGGCTTAAAAACGGAACAGACATATTATATCGGGATACATTATTAACTTTATTAGATATTTCTCGTCACATATTATAAATCAAGGCTTGAATGATGCCAGTCATCATCCGAGAATTGGTAGATATAATATATTTTTTTTTAGGTCTTTGAGGCAAGCTGAAAACTTATCTCATACCTCTTTTATAATTATGCACTATTACACCACCATTCCCCGTTGGGGTGTTTTAGGAGAGGTAATTTTTTTTATTAATAATGGATTTTTGAGGAAATAAGGAATTGGAATAGACATAGGGGGATTAGGGAAGTTGGGCCACCGGCAAACTCACTCACTGAACGAAACACAGCACAACGCCGTTTTAATCCAGTTTTCTGCGAGGCCGTGGTATCACTTTGGTCGAGCAGTATGGCTCTCCTACGGCAATGAATCCCTATTATGTACTTAAGATCGGAAAATTCTCCTCCATCGGAGCTTGAACCTGCACCCTGTCGAGTGCGAACCAAAGGTTTTTACCCATTAGGCTACAGACGCTCTAGATACGTACACGACAGGGTTTCAGTTTGCCTCAAATACCTACACAAAATCGCTAGCATTTCTCGGAATATTATGGCAATTCTGTGTGTAAACCCCACTCTATCCTATTAAGTCTGTGGATGTATCGCGGAACACGCTTCTAGGAATAATATCGAGCGTTATAAGCGGATCGGTATTACTGTGGTATTGAACCCCGAGCGTACCTCAGACACTTTCGGTAACAAAGGCATTGGTGCTAAATATTTGCAAAAGCATCTCGCACACATAACATGAAAAGGACGCAACTCAAAAACTCATCTTTTCGTGTTTCAATTTTGGGAACCTCAGGTTTTTAATTTTTTTTGTTTATGGATTTGTAAGATTTCATGTAGTTTTTATTACTGCTACACGTTTGTCAGCTATAACACGAGGTACTTCTTGAAAATTTTAAACTCGATATCCCGAAAGTAGAGTTTTTTTATTTGACCTCTTTTCGTTACTAAGGCCTAAACTAATTACCATATATGCCTTACGAACGTACTATGTAGATGCCCTAGGTTGTTAAAAATGTATCCAATAATTAAGTGACGAATTTCATTAACAGATTTGAAACTTCAAAGAATGATTATGTCCCCTTTTTTCATCCTGCATCTCATAAGACGGACTGGCTAGGTATTAATTTCCTCTATGGTGTACACTGTACGTAGAAAGTGCGACCCGCTCTGCGCCTTTTCGTAATGTGCGCGTAGTTGAAAATTAATTTATTGGTCCGATAACCAATATCTAAAATTCGTTCATTAGATTTGTAAGTATACAAATTGGCTAAAATGGCAAACTTGAACCTTCTGCTTAACTGTAGGTAAAAGGTAGCTAACAATTATGTAAGTAACTGTTAAAAGCAGTTATAATACGGTGTAAGCTGAGGCATTTGCGCGTTTTTAGTCTTAAAAAAATTATAATGTGTAATGCGCATTACTTGAAAGTTTAAAAAAAACTGACGAAATGCGAATCGGACTCGCCTATGAAGGGTTCCGCAGCAGCAAATTTCTTATAGATAATATAAAGTAGTGTTTTAAAATGAGAAAATATCACTTAATTCGTTCGGCGCTTTTTTATGATTTTTAAGAAATAGCGAGCATACGGCTTACTAGTTGGAAAGCAACTGCCGTCGCCCATGGAAACTCGCGACATCCGAAGAGTCACATCCGTTGCCGGCCTTTAGGAGGAAAGTTGGGCCACCGGTAAATTCACGCACTGAATGTATCACAGTACAACGTCGTTTCACGCCAGTTTTCTTTAAAACCGTTGTATAATTCCGGTCGAGCCGGCCTATTCGTGCCTGCACTTGAGATCGGAAAATGTCTCATTGGTACACGCCTCTACCCGGGTTTGAATCTGCACCCTCTCGTCTGTGTCTCGTGTGTGTATTCCGTCGAGTCTGTGGGACTCGAACTTACGCTGAATACCACTCACAGCAATGCTTTACCAATCACTGAACCACAGAGGTCTCCAAGTTATTTAGGACCAAAACTTGAGAATTGACTAACAATTAATTAGTAGTCCAATCAATCGATCACTCCGATAGATCCGCACAATGCAAATTGATGTTAAATTGCACTCAGCTGAATAATTAATGAATTGCATTTAGAAATCTATGTTTCTCAACGTATATAACGATCTAAGGATGTTTCTAGGTTAACGAATCTATCCATGCTGACATTATAACTAGTTGATGCCCGCAGCGCGAAAATTTGTATATCGCGGGAACCGTACATTTTCCCGGGATAAAAGTATCATATGTGTTGCCTAGACTTTATTTGAATCCGTTCAGACGACTCTTTTTGTAGATTTGTGTTCTATTAGTTCTGTTCATAAGCCCCCCTACATTGATTGGTTAGTAAAAATATTAAATGTCAGACACGCCAATTTTACTGTTTTATCATATGTATAGATGGGGAAGTGCGATTTTTTGTTTGTTCTTTCTTCATGCCGTAACGAAGCGACCAAAATCCTTTTGGTAGTGCTCTTAAAAAAACATGCTCCCAAATATTATATTACGCGATTTGAGGACCTCACGAGAACAAAGCCTCTAGAAAAAACTAGTACAGATATAAAGCTGAAGCTTTTGTTTGAAATTTGGATACACTTATCTCAGGAAGCATTGGTTTTTAGAGTTCCGTACCCGAAGGGTAAAGCGGGACTCAATTACTTAGACTCTGATGTCTGTCCATTAGACTGTCTGTCTCTCTGTTTGTCCGTCTGCCTGTCTCCAGGCTGTATCTCACGAACCGTAATATAGAATATGTATTTCTGTTGCCGCAATAACAAAAAATACTAAAAACAAATTAAATTAAATGTATCATACAAAAAGCATGTTTATGCAACTTTTTTCTATTTAAAACTAGATGGCGCTACGTTGCGCTATCACTAGCACATCATAATCGTTATAACTGTTCAACTTCTAGAACAAGTTTTCTCAATTTTTTCTCTCTACTGGTACGGAACCCTTCGTGCGCGAGTCCAACCCACACTTGACCGATTTATATATTTCGCACAGATTTAGAGACCATGTCACTTCAGTCTTAGCAAGACAATAGATAGATTTGAGATAAACTGACAGACGTCCATTGCTGATTATACATAATATATCGATATCCTGCTGTAGAAACAAACCCTTTCTAATAAGCCATGCTAAGCCTGCATCTCCCTCTAAGGTACCTATTGATCCGGATTAGCTGGCCTGTTCGTGCCAAAGCTGTTTTAAAATTGAGAGCGCATAAAATGCTCTAGGTCAGTAATTTTAAATGCGTATCTCGATCCAATGCTTCACCTCAATGACTCTCATTATCTCTGAGTTGTTTGAATTTTCCGAGAAGAGCCGGATTCTCCGCTTTCCGATTCCGAACCCGAGTTGAGTTGCTGACGTCAGCTGATCAACTGTTTCTTTAACTGCTTTGGTTATATATGGTATAACAAAACACAGTGACTATCATAGTTTAATAAAACACACTGACACAGTCTAAAGTTTTATCATTTTTGGCGTTCCGTACCCAAAGGGTAAAAACGGAACCCTATTACTAAGACTTCGATCTGTCTGTCTATATCCAGGCTGTATCTCAAGAACGGTAATTAACAGAAATAAATATTCTAGCCATTGCTAGAGAGTTGAAATTTTCAAAGAAATTGTATTTCTGTTGCCGTTATAACAACAAATACAAACAATAAATTAAATATTCAAAGGTAATACAACAATAGTGTTTTCTGCTATTTCAATTACTTAATAATAAATCGATTAATTCCACGCGCTTGTCATCAGCGGCGTGGCGTAGTGGCGCCTACGAGTTTTGTTTACTTTCAAACTTTTTGATATTTTTTTTTAAGATTTCAGCTAATTTTCAGCTCTGTACTGGTATGGGTCCCTTCTTGGGCGAGTACAATTCGCACTTAGCCGGTTTTTGTTATACCCTGATTTGCTATGTGAAATTAGAGCATAAAGTTTTTATAAGGACATTATGATACTAGATGATGCCTGCAACTCTGTTGCGCCAAAAGTCCTTCCCCGTGACTCGCAGTATCTCTGTACCAAATATCAGCAAAATCGATTCAGCAGTTTAGACGTGAAGCGGTGAGAGACAAACAAACAGACCGACAGAAGGATACACATACAAACTGACAAATTCACATATATTCACATCTATAATGTTACTATAGAAGTATTTATAAGTCATCTACTGAATCCGTTCAGTAGTTTCGCCATGATAAACCGAAAGTTCGCCCCGGTACGTAGAACAGTGTATGCGAAGCGTTAACAACCTTTTCACTTTGCAGTGATGACAATATTCGGCACGAGCGTGTACGGTGGTGCTGTGATCGCGACATCCATAGACTACTTCCTGGAGAGGATGATGATGCTCAAATGGGTGAGTGGAAAATTCTTAAAATCTGCCTTTTTTATGATAATTCTTCAGGGAACAAATGGCGCGCTATCCGTGTGAATAATGTCGCTCCTTTACGCTGATACCAATGTTGGGAAAAGTGCACACTGCGAAATCTTTAAGAGTTTTGTAAGACATTAAGTTATATAAAAGTATCCGCATTTTTCTGTGAGGATATCGCATTGCCCAGGCCCTGCCGGCCCATTCGTGCCAAGGTATGTTCATGGCAAGGCGTACAAAGATTCAGCTGACTAAGGTTTCATACTAACCGTTCCAAATTCAAGTATCTTTATTGCAAGTGCGCCCTTAAAAGTATTATTTATGGCCCTTACCTAGTTTTCCACCTTTTTTAGATACTTTTCCTACTCCCTCGACTCTTCTGGTCACGCCAAGAATAATATAAGGGCCTAAAGGATGTTACGAAGACGAATTTTCTACTAAACCATTGTGTATTTAAAAAAATAACTACAGTTATAATAAATCCGTTACAAAATTGTCAAGACACGAACAAAACATTACAAACATGTCAATCTTTTGTTTTGTTTACTTAAATGTCTAGTTTTAAACTGCGAAATGGACCATTCGTATTGGCTGTAAAGTTACGAATATGTAGCGGTTAATAGTTCCTGCTATACTGTCTACCGCGGCCTGGCTTTTATGTGACGGGCTAATGTATAATTTATCCGGTTAGAAACCAGACGGTCCCTGCGTCGTTTTTAATTAATTAACAGAAATGTTTAGAACTTGTTTCGTAGTTTGGATTGACTTGGATTGAATTTCGTCTGTCTGACTGAGCTCCGTTACCGCTACGGTAGAAAATAGTAGAATTAAAACTACTAAATTACTAATAAACTTTTAGTAAGTAGTCTTGAGGTTGTATTTATATTTGACTATTTATTGTATGTTAGTTATTAGTAGTTGCAATTCGTACAATTGCTCTCAAATGCTTATTGTAATTGACAATTGAAATTAACTTTGTTGGCGTAAAGCGTTTGCGGTTTGCTTATGCGTCTTTGATATTATCAGAAGAAGGTAACAATACATTCGTGGGCCGCAAGGCCTGTTTTGAGTAATGATGGGTTGAGATTATTTTAAATTGCATAGTAGCATATGCTTTCAGTTCTTAAAACAACGCCGAAATCCCCAAATTGTATCTATAAAGAATAAGGAGTTCCATTATCACCTTGGAAACCATGGTAGGTAGGTATTACTCCGCAGTTAGGAGCAAAAAAAAATCCACAGCCGAACATATAATCTCCTCGTTTTTAAAAGTTGGTTAAAAAACCTCTTAATATTACCTGGTAATATTCTATACTCCTCCAGACGGTGGCTTGCGCGTCTAAAGTGATAGTTTTATTAAATTTATGTGTACCAAATGTAATATTACGGTCTTGCTTTTAAAATGTACGTCTTTCAAGTGTCGTATTATGGAATAGAATCTTGGAGATGGTATTAGAGGTTTTCATAAAAGGAATTCGAACATACAGTACACGCGAACTTTATGGTCGAAACGGAGAGACAGAGAGAGTCACAATTTTTTATTATTAAATGTAAAGATATGTGAGGCGTGTCAAACAAACATGTAACGCAACAATAAGAAGCAAACTTGATCTAAAAGCCTCTATCCACGTTGAAACATGATTGCAAACATTATTAAAACTCTGAAAGAGATTTTTTTAACTTTAAAGCAAATTCATAACATTGAGGTGCTTGCACATACAAATTATAATAAAATTGCTCCTTCAGCGTCGTTACTTCTACAGTAAACTCTATATAACAACAACACATACTCGTATACACCCTAAAGTATTATCACTGTCTTGTTACAACTGTTAGATAGACATCTATGTTACGTAGTAACTTGAATGGTCTATCATTGGATATCATATTTCTTTCTTTATGTTCTCAATCGCTTGTCCTGGACCTACGTGAAAAAGAGCTTAAAAACATAGCGGAGGTATAGAACCAAACACCTGCGTTAATCCGGTGTAATTACATTTTGTAGTACCTTAGGGAATTGTGGTTTTAGATACTCTAGCAAATGAAAAAAAACAGCGAAACCATTCTAGTGCTTTTAGTGTTTAAAACGATTCAGGGTTCTGTTTAGCTATTTTATTAAAGGAGATATTTTCCGATAGCTATTTTGGTTTCAACGTTAAAAAGAGCTTTGTGAAGCGAAATAGAAATCGTAGTTTTGTTCGTTCAGTGATTTTCCGAGAAATATGTTATTGGACAGTATGTAAAGATACCACATAAAAGGTTCTAAGAAATGCCCATGGTATTCGATATAAAAAAATATTTGTTGGTAAGATACAGGACACGTCGATAAAAGGCATCTTTGCTATTCGATAACAACTAACAAATGCTAAAACAACTTACAAATAAAAGAAAATATTCTTGAGGCTCCCGTACAAAAAACGGGGTTGTGACTAGCCTTTTCTATTTTATTAGCCTTCCGCAAGCAAATCCGACTCGCCCTTGGACGATTTTTTTGTACACTCAGATCAATAGGGTGTCGATTCGAAAAGGTGCTCTATTGTTATAGATTCACAGTTTTCAAATGGCATTTAAAAGCCTCGAATTTAAAATTCCATTTCTCGCTAATGGCTCATATTTTGTTCTGCGAACGTTTAACGGATTACAGTTAAAATTTGATGCCCCGGTCGTGCGACAGTGGACAAAAATACGTTTTAGAATACGATTTAAATACAAATAGTTTGGGATTTAGAGCGTTATATTTAAATAACGTTAAAATAAATTGTGCAAGTACGCGGGCAATACGGCAGCAACACGACGTGGCACTTTACATTTAATAGAATTGACGTTTACATAATATATAGTTAAATTCAGTTGCGCGCGGCCCAATGTGTGCGTGCGCTTGTTAATACACAACCTCTATTCATTTAACAGTCACACGGCAGGCGTGATCCGATTAAACAAGGCTTACCCACACATAGGGCCGCGCGCACAATCGAGCTAAACTAACTAAACAAGCGTGAATTTTAGAAACAAATCATACCTCAACAATGCTAATTCGATTATCAGAGCAACGCAACCTTTTCAGCTGTGGGAGCGGGCGAAGCTGGAGCCGGCAGTTGCTCCGCCCTGCAAGCTGTCATGGCTTGCTTTAGCGGCGTGGCCGGCTGCCGCCATTGTCGGTTTTACCGCACAGTGCGCTCTCACCGCTACAGGGATATACCATGAGCAAAGTAAGTGGACAACTATTGGAGCCTTATCACACTGGCGCAGGTGGTTACCGGGCGGTCCGGTTACGCAGCAGTCAATAGATCTTAAGCGGTTGACTCGTGCGAACATGCGGCGAATTCGCGGCACTCGTCTGGGCGCCGTGGATTTTTTTTTCTATTCATATAGTTTAATATTATAACCAACTACTCGCTTTTTTCTCGTAGATCAAATTGGTATCTGATGTTACTTCTTTTTACTTAATTGGTATCTGTTAGTAGACGTTTCTTGTTGTTGTGTCGCGACCGGACGATACCAGAACTGTCAAACCATATCCGTTTAGTGGTTTCCGATGTGGTATGAGTGATTTTAATTCACAATTCTACTTATATTATATCTAAAGTAAAAATACACTATTGTAACTAATATAGCCTATACTTTATTGGAGCGTTAAATCGTCCTAGTTCCCTGGTCTCGTTTGAGGACGATAGGCCAAGTCCTCACATTAGTGTCAGTCCTATTATCTTGGAACGTTTGGATTAAGCCTTAGTCGGATACGACTAAACGAGAGTCTTGACTGGGCTAGATTTGGAATTTCCTTTGAATATATTTTAAGATGGCAAGATAGTTTGAATAATGGGCAAAGATCTGAGAAATAGAATGGATCTTTAAGAATATTTACTTACTCTATGTTTTTATATGTTATTATTTATAAAGTACGTGTGGTTATAAAATAGATATAATTATATGTGTGGGTTAGGCTTCGGGCCCTTTTGGGTAATGGGGGCCCGTAACATTTAACCAGCCCACTCAACCTATTGTACGCCACTGGTGATTCATCTTGGTGGGGCGTTTATGAAGTGATCAGCTCTTTTGAAACGTTTTATCCCTTACGAAATTTGATGAAAATAACTTGAAAAGAAAAATGGCAATTTCCAACCACTGACGGACCTCAAGATAAATATTATTTTACTAGGCGAAATATAATGATTTACAGTAGAATGCGTCTTGTAAATATGCTAACATTCTGAATGGTGTACAGATTGCCCCAAGATTGAATAAACTTAATGACTCTCTAACGAGCAGCAACGGGTTATATTCACGTTTAAATTGTGCTACAGCGGGGTTAAGTTGTAATTTAAAAGATGCAGTATTTCCTAGTTTTGTAAGCATCTTGGGATTTCTTATCAACAGTTGGCTTCTCTTCATAATAGGCGTTGCCGATATTGATACGAGCACGATTGTATGTGTAGAGGGCAAACTCGCCTCTGTCTGCCGATATTCGTGCTTTGATCGGCGAGTTGATAAATTACTACGGCCGACGCAGCACGATCGTGCAGAATAACGAACATACTCGGTTCTGCTCGCATAGCATTTTTCATACTATAGAGCGCGCTCAGTCGTAAAATTTGTATCAGATGTGACGCGCCCCTAGGATTATAAGATGAAAAAATCAAAAGTCCGGAGAATAGGTATGTCTGATTTCCACCAAAAAAATTTTTTGGAGCTTAATATTTTTGACAAATCATTTCAAATTCATATTATTTTTACTATCTAAAATCTTTAAAATGTTCTGTATTTTGTTGTCAAATTAAAAATTCAGAAATTTTCCAAGTCCGGTAGCAATACTGAGAAAATGTAAAAAATATTGAGATCTCAGGACAAATCCTGAGATATGGTAACCATATGAGCCCCGGCACGCCCAGTCCCAGTAAGCTAACTCCTTAGGAACGCAGTATAACAGGCTGATACAAACCTAGTTTACTAACAATAGTGCTTAAGCTACTTGACTGGATTTCCAGCTATTGATAGGCATTGTTCATCCGTAATCTGACCGCTTATAATACGATATCTCAAGGCATTGTGCAGACTATTAACTGTCAATATTCACTAGGTATATACTAATATTACACAGAGGTAAGCGTTTGTGAGAATGGGACCATCCATAAAGTCACATTTCATGTTTTTAGACTCCTCCCCCACCTTTGTCACAGGTAGTCACATTTCTGAGGACCCCCCCTCTCTATTGCGACGACACAAAATTTGCAATTTTACACTTTAAATTAAAACGATTTCGAGATTAAATTTAAAATGTGATGTCACAAAACTGAGGACGCCCCCACCCCTATGTCGCAACATGTCACACTTCGACGACCCCCTCCCCCCGTACGTACTTTAAGGATGGTCCCTAAGTATGTTAAGGCGAATAATCTCCAAAGCTTACCGAACCGGTTTCAAAAACTCTTTCGACATCTGAGAGCTACGTTTTCCGAGATATAGTCTGGCTGCTATAACTTGTACCTAGAAAAAACCTTCCAAATTTAAAAATTTTGTAGATCACACAAATCCTAAATACGAGTAGAGTAGAGTGTGATGATATTGTTATCAGGTATCGGAGCACAGAAACGGCGTATGAAGGCGCAACAGACTCGGCCAATCACACGCGAGCAGCGCGCCGAGATGAAACAGAGGAAGTATCGCTATCTCTATCAAGTGAGGACCGCACACGGAGATGTTATATCACAGGTAAGTACAGGGTGTTGCTAAGTGTAATGGCGGCTGTACACTCTCGCCGAGACACAGCGAGTCCGCCCGAGTACGAGAGTGTAAACGGGTGCACTCGCTTTGTCTCGTCTGGCAGCCTCTTGCGAGAGACTCGCCACGAAACGGGGATGTGAATGTAGCAATTGGATTAAATCAAAAATGAACTGGATTGGAGAAAGATTTTGTTCGGAGACTTGGGTTAGATTGTGGTCCTCCCTGATCTTCCGTAATGCCTGATCTAGCCATATTTTATGCTGCGGCGAAAGTGTACTTCATTG
This sequence comes from Cyclargus thomasi, assembly GCA_026546445.1. Classification (NCBI taxonomy): domain Eukaryota; kingdom Metazoa; phylum Arthropoda; class Insecta; order Lepidoptera; family Lycaenidae; genus Cyclargus; species Cyclargus thomasi. The sequence goes on along the minus strand of JAOTAV010005227.1, from coordinate 1,153 downwards.
TATCCTTCAAATAAGATCGCCCTGATCTATGTGGCTCTTTATTTTTATTGCAAATTTGGAATTGGCAGCTCATTAGCTATAAACATTGAGTCTAAAAATTCTAAAAAGTTAGCTTTAACAACGAAATAAAGTTTTAAAAAATGCCACACTGGCTAGCTCTAGAATTCCTTGGCAAAAAAAGGCTAAAGTGACAGTGATCGTTTTTTTCAGTGCGTAAAGAACCCGGCCGCGGCGCAAAAATGAGGCGCTCGCCAAAAGCAGTTTTTTCGCGCAATGAGGCGTATTGTACAAAAAAAAAACTAGAAAAAATACATTTTAGTAAAGTTTGCTTTTTGCAATTGCGCCCTTATTCGTAGGATACGACGATTCGACATCAAGCATAACCCAGCACTCTCCTATTTCATTAAATCCAATTTCTCAGAACTTTAATTTGGTCTTTAATAATACTCAATAATTTAAATTTTTCGATATATTAAAAGATAACTGTTATTTTTATTTATTTTATTCTATAACTGTATTGTTCGCCAACTCTTCTTCAACATCCGATTTCTAGTTATTGGGGTAAAACAACTGTAAATATTTCCCCTTCAGTCCTACGTACAAGCGCTGCAGAAGAAGGCCCAATGCGGCAACTGGAGCGGCGGCGCGGGCGGCGAGTGTAGCACGCTGCAGAGCGACTCGACGCACCTCACCGTGCTGGCGCCGAGCGAGCCGCACCACACCGACTCCGACGACGACCTTCACCACATACGGTCGGCGCGCTAGTGGGTACGTTTGGTGAGTTTGCCACTTTCATAACCACAGTATGTTCCCAACAGTTTGCCACTGTCTTATACACAGTATGTTTTTCGAGCTTGCAACAATTTTTATACAGTATATTTGTCCAGTTTACTACTGTCATATAAATAGTATATTTGTCGAGTTTGCCACAGTCTTATACGCAATATGTTTTCCACTGTCATGTTAGGAAACGTCATAATATGCACTTTTTACTGACGTCACCTTTATGGAAGTGTTATAATGGTAGTTTTCAAATGCACCAGCAGATAGCGTTAAGTTCAGTGTTGAAAAAAAAAATTCATAGAGTTAGCTATAACCTCATTAATGTGTAAATAAAGTGGTATACATAATAATTGGTTGAAAACTATTTACA
>JAOTAV010005226.1:0-60332 GCA_026546445.1 Cyclargus thomasi | reverse complement strand
CATTTATATGTTTTTGTCGAGTATCAAGTGTAGTGAAAAGTGAATGAATTTTCTTTTGAAAAATGCTACCATTCCATCAGTATTTTCTTAAGACGTTGTCACGTTCAACTATCGTCTGTAAACCTACTTTACAGGCAACCGATTTTTTTTCATTTAACATTTCTTCATTTTTTACATTCACGAAAATAATTTCGGTTTGAAGACCTTTTTTATTTGATAATGTATGAAATATAAATGGCAGTTTTAAGACTAATGGCCTTTTTTACCGCTTACTGCTAAGGGTCGGATAGTCTATCCACAACTTTATATAACAGATGCAGTATGAAGAATCAGTTAAGAAGTTGTTTATAGCCTATTAGAGACTTTATCAGTAAGCGATGAAACAGGCCCTAAATTAGTTATCATAATACTATCATCGACCCAACGACCCGCGGGGGTAGAATGACAAGACCCAAAATAATTTTAAAATATCCATCACACATTATAAACGTAAATTTCGCACTGGCTCGCAACGGCGCCGTGGCTTAGTTGGTTAAAGCGCCTGTCTAGTAAACAGGAGATCGGGGGTTCGAATCCCCCCGGGGCCTCGTCAGTGTGGACGCTTTTTATGGTTTTTCCTTTTAACAAAGTTTTCATAACTTTTATTTTCCTAGCCACAAAGTTTGTTTATGTATTGGTAGTGATTTTTAAACAAACCGATGTAAAAGATTATTATTGAAGTACACCTTCAACTTTGGCACACTGAAAGTGCATTGTTGTATTTTTATGCTAATATATTATCATAAACCAAATAATATTACGTGTTAATTAAATCGGTTTAGTGGTTTAGCTTGAATAAAATTAACACTCGAATGTATATAACTTGTAAAGATATTCTTACGTGCGCATAAATTTGATGTCGTAGTTGCTGTAACCAGGAAGTTTGCAGGTGGGCAGAATTCTGGTGAGGGGCAAGGGTTGGTGATATTGAAGATATACGAGTCTCTCTCGCTAATAGCCTGACACCTGTGTGTCATGTCTGCCCCGCGCCAAGTGCATACTAAAAGCCGTCCGTGGCCGTCATTTCGAAACTGGAAAAGTCATCAAATTGTATCATTTCTAGAATTTAAAAAGGAATAAATACAATTGAAAACAAGCTTATTTCTCTTCGTGAAACTGAAAAGTTATCCCATACAAATCAGCGTGTCTGTAGTTTTTAGTTCACATCTGTCCTATAGATGTCACTAAAGGTATCAAATATGCCATATTGAATAAATATTTTGTGTGATACGTGCCATTTAGTAAGACTACGGTTAAAACTAGTTGCAAACTCAGATACACAAAAATTATTCCCTAAAAATTACTCTGCTAGATGTCGCTGAGTAATTTTACCGGGAATGGCATTTATTGAAATTTTGCAGATCTATTTTTTTGGTTCTTTAATAATATTTATTGATATATTTTTATATAATAATTATAATAAAAGAACTTGCTATTTCAGAATGAAATGGCGCAAAATACCTTCGCGTCATCTTGTGTTGAATATGCAAGTTACTTTGTAAATTATGATGCCATCTACCAGTTGAAGCTTTAAACTGGTTGTAAGGATTGTTTTTAAAGTATTTTTTAGAAAATCTTAATTATTAATATACGAGTATTTATATGATGTTGAAAAATGCAGAAAAATGTTTTTTCGCGTTTTGAGGTTACTCCGTTTGATGTAAATGGCTAGTTTTGTTGTTTTATTATACTTTCGAATTTATCCAGCATCGTGACTAGCGCCATCTAGACCTAAGATATTTTTCCCGTATACGAAATTTTGTATGGATCTTTAAGTCTATAAAATATTCGGTCTATGCTATTACACAGATTGACTTTGGAATAGGAATTTTTTGGTTACTAGTATACCTGCCAATAGATGGCGCTTTGTAGTACATAGAAGCAAAATAATTACAAAAAAATGTTTTTATTGTGCGATGATCAAACATAATGTTATAACATCAATGTGTATATTTTTTGAATAATTACATACTATATTTCTGGTTACACATATAAGTACATACTACATTGTAGTATTCGAAAAAAATTATGTATTTACCTGAACACTCACTACTGGCGTTTGTCGTAAGTAAAACGGATGAATTCTATATGCCTGCTCCCTGCCCGGTAGAACATAATCCTCATACTGTCGTTGTTCAAATGTGCTACCATTCACAGGACATTGAGGGCCAAAAATTCTACTCGGAATTTTAGTGTTGACGACGTGAGTTTCTACGGCATTCATCACATCAGCGATATTAATTGAAGGCACCTGCGAATATATTTCAATTATTTGTTGTATTTTAGGGCTGGCAAATAATTCGACTATTTAATTATGCTCTCTTTGGCCAAAAATACCATAGACGTAAACATAGTAACGTGAGGACGTCCGAGTACCATTGTTATCACCACATTGCATAGTCACCGATTAAAGTCGAACACGCGGTCCTCTAAATTATTCCTTGTCTGTGATATTTTATCCAAAGAAAGCATCCAGTAGTATATTATTCTATACAAAGATCCTTTTACATTGTAGTTAAAGACACGTGTTGTTTTTTCTTGGGCCATTCTCTGACATAATATTACGCAGGTTTTTGTGACATGGAATTTATTTAAAGTTTTTTGTAGATATATGCAATATTATTTTTTATTTTTTTACTAGACAAGCCATATTACCTGCAAAAATATCTCCGAATAGTCAAGATATTCGTTATTAATATTCTGGAAGTCGGTTAAATCTTGGGAGATGTACGTGAAGTATACATCAAAGAAGCTAGTTCTTAGTGAAGCCATCAGCTGTCTCGCTCTCTCTAGCTCCACTGACGATGGTCGGTCGGTGGGACTGACTATGAGGACCACGGTACTGTGACCTGCGCTGCTCAAGTCTTCTATCTCGTTCAAACTTAGATTGCGCGAGTGCGTGATTATTCTGGACACTACATTCGGTAGGTTCAACCGATTCGGCCCTAGAAAAAAAAAGACTAAGGGCCTGTTTCACCGCTTACTGTTAATGTTTCTGTTAGGCTAACCACAACTTATTTGACAGATTCTCCATACAAAATCTGTCAAATAAATAGACTATCTGTAAGCGGTGAAACAGGCCCTTAATTTTATAATTTGTATGAGCGACCCTCTCGGGGACTGAGTGCAATGAGCGATGGCATGCCCATACTGCCGCCCTGAGTTCCCCTGTTACGGCGGGACCTGGGGGGCTATTATGACCATTACAAACCTGCATGGTTCCAGGCAATTTAATATACGGCCAACAATGGCGTTGTTCTTTTTTCGTATTACAACGTCTTATTAGAATAATAACTGAATTAATACTAGTTTGGTTGTCTATGAACGGATTTTAAACATGTAAGTAACATTAGGAAATGTCAAACTTCACATATTTATTGTCACGTGACTGCAGACTGGCTGGAACTTGGCTGGCGTCTTTGCCTTGGCCGTCTTCAGGGGTCGAGCGCCTCCCGAATCTCTTATAAAATATGTAGGCAAACAAGCAAACGGTTTACCTAATGGAAAGCAACTACCACCACCCATAGACACTCGCAACATCAGTAGAGTTGCAGGTGCGTTGCCGGCCTTAGAAGAGGGGATACGCCCTCTTTTCTAAGATTTGCAAGCCGTATCGGTCCGGAAATACTTCTGGTGATAGTTATTTCAGAGTTTTACTATGCGAGGCAGAAAATTGGGTAATATTCTTTCCTTATCCTTGACATATAAGACCGTACGAAATCTATCCCGATATAAAATGTTATATTATATATTATACCTATGACGCATGTAATTTTTTAAAGATCTGCACAAAATATTCATAAACAAAACCTGCACGCAAAAACAGTAAAAAATTAACATAGCATATATTCCTACCATAACACATAATATTACACTTTTTTTTATTTAACTACACATAATTACAATTAGCTTTTGCCCGCGGCTTCACTTCAAAAATCGCGTAAAACCACGTACTGGCGCCGTTGTAGTGCATGCTATGTATAAGAGACGGCGCTGTATGTGAAAAATGATTTTCCGTTTTTCTGCTTTTTTCCTAAATTTTCTCAGCTATAAACAAATACAAAACCCTGAAAATCGGTTTGTGTGTTCTGAAATTATAACGTCAGGAAGGAAAACCCGACTTATTTTTTATAAAAGACAAACAAACTATGCTATTGATAATAATATGTAATATAAAAATATATGTATAGTCTGAAATAACCGCATAGCATAACGCGCATGTTGGTACGAATTCATTCACTAATTGTTATTACATGGGCTATGGTTATTGTTTATATAATTGTTTAATTTAGTTTTAAGTGTGCAAATATATGATTTTATATTTAATTCTGTGCGGAACCTGCATACAATATCTGTGTTATCTATGCCTGCACACGTGAGACGGTAATTAATGTTCGGCATTCTTTGTTGTTGTACGGCAAAACGCTATTTCGGTAGATTTATGGGTACATAAAATTACCAAAACATTAACGTATCAAATGTATCTGACGTCTTTAAATTTAAGTATATTATTTCTCGAGATTATTCATACTTTTATCACTCATTGACGACTTGTTGATATGTATATTTTTATTGTTACACGAATTTAATCATTACAGTAACAACTAATGTGTGCCAAAATTACAAAAGTACGATATAAGTATCAATATTAAAAGATAGCACCTGAACAAAGCTAAAGGAATCTGTAGTTTGTTATGACGCACGCATAATGTTAGTGTTCTTAGTGTAGGGGTTGCGCACTCCATAATGTGAATCTTGTTATAAATTAATTGTTATGTTCCTATTTAAATTATGTTTTATTTGAGACAATAAAGTTATTTATTATTATTATTATTAATGACGTCCGGTATAACCAAGAATAAAAGTCGCCCGTCTAACGCCGCTATATCTCACATTCGAAAATATTATTATAGTTGATATGGAGGATGAGCGAGGAATACCAAATTTACGGCCTCACAGAAAACTAGCGTGAAACGCCGTTGTGCTGTGTTTCGTTCAGTGAGTGAGTTTACCGGTGGCCCAGCTTCCCAATTCCCATTCCCTATTCCCTCATAAATGGCAGGCAACGCACTTGCGAGTCTTCGGGTGTCGGGCGAAAGCAGTTGCTTTCCATCAGGTAACACGTCTGCTCGCTTGCCCTTTAAATATCATAAAAAAGAAGTCGCTATGGAGTATCAACAAATACTACCACTTCTAACTCATGGTAGACTTACAACAAATATAAAATATCTTACATTCAACTGTTGCGGTATTGAGGGTAGTGAAGAAAGCTGTGAGGTTGTTGACGGTCGGCACCAGCCAGTCTCCCGTGTTGCCGTGTAGCAGCGCTACAGTACTGCGACCGCCGTCCACCTCCACAGCGCCGCCCAGCCACCTGGAACATACATCATTAATAATCATCTATATCTATACATATAATAAATTTATATCTATTCTACACATATAATAAAACAGTAAAATTGGAGTGGCTGTACATTTATTATTTTTACAAAATAATCAATGCGAGGGTGCTAAGGCATATCGACAAAAAAAGTTGTTTGTTTGTTTGTTTTTCTGTTTGTACGCGCTAATCTAAGGAACTACTTGTCGCATTTGAATAAATCTTTAGCTATTAGGCCTGGGCAACATATTACTTTTTATCCTGGGAAAACGTACGGTTCCCGCGTGGCATACAAATTTAGGCGCAACTAGGTTACGGGCACCAACTAGTAACACATAATTATATACATACAGAACATACATAATCATATATATACAGATTGTAATTAAAGTAGATAGTAATAGTTTCGGATGTGTCCTGTAGTCCTCCATTACTGTACTACACTGAAATTTTCAACTGAAAAAGGATTCCATACCCAAAGGGTAAAAAACGGGACCGTCTTACTAAGACTTCGATGTCTGTCTGTCTTCGGGCTTTATCTAAAACAGTAATAGCTAGAGAGTTGAAATTTTCACAGTATATGTATTTCTGTTGCCGCTATAACAACAAATATGAAAATAAAATAAATTAAATATTAAAGGGCAGCTCTAGTACAACCAATATCTTTTATGCTATTTCCTTTTTTTTTTGCTTTCTGCTGGTGCGGACCTTTCGTGCGCGAGTTCAACTCGCACTCGGCCGACTTCTTTAATTCGCATAGAAGCGTCAAGGGTTTTCCTTAACTAATTTGAACTTTCGGTGCTGACACAGTAACATTTTATTATATTGTTTAATATTTTGTTACATCCCGTATAGATTTCCAAAGCTCTCTGTAAGAATCATAAATATTTTTTCTGTTGTATGTATCGTTGGGTGGTAGGTTTTCTTCTTTTTTTGTGAAACTCACGACATAAACTGTTCCACGTGGTACCCCTTCCACGAGCCGTCAGTAGCGACTATGAAGTCGGCGGTGGTCACGCCGCTACTCAGCTTGTAGTCTCTGTGGTACATCCGCAAAGCAGACGCTGGAATTACATACAAATATTTAGTTATTATAATTTTTAAAACAAGAAAATGTATCTACACCAATACTGTAAATGTGAAAGTGTGTATATTTGTCTGTTACCTCTTCACGCCTAAACCGTATACCGGAGATATTTTGATTCCCGGGGAAGGAAACAGGATACTTTTTATCCCGGAAAAACCAAATTATTTTTCTGCGGGCATAATCTAGTATACTAACAGTAGAATAGTTTATTAAGTTATTTTTTTTTTGTAATTTACCACAAATGTAGTGTAAAGAACGAGGATGGATATACGCTTTTTGGGTGAAAATAGACAGTGCGAACCCGCGAAAATATACGCATACATATCTGTAGTCTACTATCTTACTATAATAATAACTATGGACGCCTCACACCACGTCAGTCTGGTCCCACGGTGAGTACCTGAAAGACTTGTGTTGCCACACTTGTACCAGACAACGGAAATATATTTAATACTTTTATACCATACAAATATTTAAGATTTTCATTACGTGATATTACACATATTTAATACACACCCAAAACCCAGGAACATTGAAAAACTTTTTGTTCCGTCAGCGGGAATCGAACCCGCGACTCCCGGCTTAAGCTACCAACTGAGCCATAGAGGTCGTCTCACTAAACCAGTTGCGAGTTAAATTTCTACATAGAAATTTGTATCAAGAATCGAGATAATGCGAGGCAAAGACCGTCTGAATGTCACATTTAAACTTTACTACATGTAACTTACGAACATAGTTCATAAACGCCGTCGCAGCTGCCTCGCTGAGTCTTCTCATTTCTTCTCTCGGTACATACACAGTGATCTGATGGAGGGACAGAAGATTCGAGAACTTAAAGGTTTCCTCGAACAGATCCGTACTGTTGACGAGACTCGAGAACAACGCCTGACGGTTCCACGCACTGACTTTTTGGTCGAAGGAGGGGCCTTCGTTAGAGTAGTACATCTCGATGATCTGTGATAACCGCAATGACCGTCTCTGGTCCACCCAAGTGGGAACATGGTGCGCTAGTATGAGACCTGAAAGCAAGAAGGCAAGGAATTGATTCATAAATCAATCACGCCACCACAATTAACGTGGTGTTCGAAGTACGTACATCGAGCAGTTCAACGTTTTCATGTTTCCATTATAATATTCATCGTTTCTACATGAAGCAGTTAGTTAACCATTGAATACCATTGGCCATTTTAATATTAATTAAACCAGTCCATTAAACCAGTGTGCTCAGTGTGATTGTGCGAATAAAAAGTTTTACGATATTTCATCTGTTTGACTTGAAACCAAAAACACCATGAAAACTCTACCCCAAACAACAACGCTTTTCACATGGTAATCCTATACGCACATTATACGAACTTCTAAATCAGAAAATTTCGGGCGCCCCGGCGGAACGCACTGTGCTCATATGCTGTTGTGGATCCCGCATACTATTGGTTGACCACAACTTCTGTACCGCGCATACCCAAGGCGCGGTATAGCTCTTGTGATCAAACTATATCGTATAATACTAGTATTTGACAGCGCGTCAGAATTTTCTGGTCAGACATTCTGGTAATTTGCGGCCGGGTCAAAGGAAGATTTTCGGACCGAGCGAGGTGTTTTGCCCGGGCATAACAGGAAACAGCAATCTTATACCATTACATTAAAAAATATACCCCTTATTTCGAGGCAGTCGAGTAATTGATATTAAACCAGTTCAGCCACCGCTGTCTATAGGCCAAGAGCCAGCAGCAACTATTTGAGTAGGAGATTATAGCGGTTTATAAAATTTAAATTCGACCATAAATATTCAAATTTCTTAGTTATAATATTCTCAGTTCTGTTAAATTCAATCACAGACTTCAATTTGTCATAAAGGTTTTAATTTAATGGCCTATAGTAACGAGTACTATAGGCCATTAAATTTTAGGAAGAGAAAAACCAGAGATTTATAAAGCATAAATAAAAGAGTATTACGTGTATGATTATCGTGTCATATCAAAATATTGTAGCGCTACATTTATAAAAAAATATCAAAAATTAAAGCATATTTTAAAATAATATTGATATTCCACACTCCTCCTTCACATCAACTATAACTGGAACAGATTTCGTTTGCTTTTACATAATATAAGCGTCTTTCGTAAAAAGGTGTACAAAGATTTCCGCTCGCGTATTAATACATCTAAGATGGGCTGTGTACGAGTATGTTACCGTCTATCCCAGCCAATATTTCAGCGTCCGTCACATGCCAATCGGCAATAGTCTCGTTCTGCGGGAACAAGTAGTGGTATCGCGGCAGTAGAGTATCGTTCCACCGGCCGCTGCTGCCAACCGACAGTCGCTTAGCGCCAACTCGCGGACCCTGATTCACGACTACTTCAGCTAGGTCACCTGAAAACGACATGCAACAAATAGTTTAAGACATATGGATAGAAGTGTACGTGAAAAAATGGCATTCCCTAAATGGGCTTTAGGGCTGAGAAAATGGTTTAAAAGTTACAAGGATTTAAGTTTGGTTTGCTTCGCCAACAGATGGCGTTTATTGCAATAAACACATGCATAATGTTTCTAAATCGCATCAAAGTATCGTTACTTCTTTGCAAGATTTAAACCAACTTAATAATAAAATAATTTTTACTTAGTCTAATCCCTAAAAATTAGAAGGTCGATTGACCGACGAAAACAAAAAATGTATAACCATGAATATGATTAGTATTTTTTTTTATAGGGAGATATTCCCCTAGTTTTAGAAGGTAATTAAGTAACTTTTTATACCTGCTAACGTAGCAACCCAAACATTATTCACATCGGAATCGGAGTACAGAATATTTTCTTTCTCATCTAGCGTCTCAATTTTGTGGTCCCACTCTTGTAAAGCGTTGTCTAAGAGAGCCTGCGATACTTCCTCTCTAAACTCGTAAGTGTTAAGAACATCTATTATAGAGACTCTCTGAGCTTCTAGCGACGCAGCGATGGCCGCTACGACTGTACCCGGAGCGATCGGACCCCATTCGGTTTGGATTACGCCGTGTTCTATTGGACATCGACTGTTCAGCCTGAAATCATTTGAGAGGCCAATAAATGTACAATCAGAGATGTTGAAACAGATACAGATCGTGGATCAGAGTAATAAAAAATCAGCTGACAGATCACAACTTGATGGAATTGATATATTCCGACCAAATGACGTAGGACCGTCAACTGGCTCTTTCAATTTCCCCCAATATACATGCTGTATCTATACCTAGAGCAGATTTAATTGATATTTCATAATATTTTTCAAACGATCAACATTAGCAGACGTTAAATGCAGTGGATGCACTCCATCGAAGTTTTGTAAATTACGGCGCTCCGTATGCTTCGATTTCGAAGCAGTTGACGCGCTTTTCTAGAGGCATTTCGCGGACAGGGTCGCGTTTGTGTATCCCATATCAAGTGGCTCTGCCTGAATCGAAAAAGCAGGAACACCGTAAAAACAAAATATAACTTACCTATTCATAGACTGTGCCAATACAGTCTGGCGTTGTTCTACAGACAGCGGACACACAGTATTCTCATCTCCTCTCTCCCATCTTTGAACAGTTGAACTAAGCATGGTGTGTAGCAGGCATTTCTCCTCGATTGTTAGTATTTCATCAACATCGATCAGGTCTTGGCTCGGTAAGAATATGTTCATGAGCAGCTTATATCGGTTGTACTGGAAGGCGGACGCTCTATACGGCAGCAGATAGTCAGTTTCGACAGAATTACCGGCTTCTTCGATGCCGTCGAGTCGCAAACTTGAATGAGATAAATACAAAATGATTCGCAACTCTGTAGCGACATTCGTTTATCGCGAGGTAACCGTACATTTTTTTCAAGATAAGAAGTATCCATTTTCCTTTCTCGGGACTCGAAGCACCCTCATACTAAATTTAAGACAAACAGACGGATACACATAAAACATAAGTATAGTCTATTATACTCTAGATAGATATGGTACATCAAATACGAATTATGAGACTTGGGGTTCTAGACATTTGCTGTCATGTAAAAAATAAATTTTACCTTTCTTATCGCGCTTAAATTTCTGGTCAATTTTAATAACATTTCCATGGAGGTTGTGTAGGTAGTAATTGAATATAATAAATATGATAAGATAGTCGATAGATTTAAGACTGGAAAAATTTGTAAAAAAAAAATTACCTCCTAAGTAACGATGCACTGAACAATCTAACATCCAAGCTTGTCTCTCTTTCTAATCTTCTTAAAAGAGAGAGGAACACGTCTAGGCGCTTTGGAGCACCTAAAAACGGTCCTCCGTTTTGGTAACATTGTTGCAAATGCGTGGGTATACTAGTCAATATAGCTCCTTCTGAAACTGGTTACATTTACAAATTTTATTTTGATTTCAAAAATTGGATTCTTTGCAAACGTTTTATAACCAACATATAGTAAATAACAATAATGAATTATATTATGAACAATTAAATAAATACTTACACAAAACTATCAGAATCAATAACAAAAGTTGACAGAGTTTTTTCATAATGCAAAATTTAATTACAGTAACATAGCCGCACGCATTGTTGGTAACCCGCCAAGATACTAATGATCTGATAAGATAAAGCATGCTGTTTATGTAGGGCGATGAGTACAATACTGAAGGTACTGATAAAAACAAATGATAAAAAATACAGTCTTTATTGACTTTATAATAGTTATTGAAAACATTACAAGAACCTATTTATCTATTCACTTTGAAATTCCATATCTTTTGGTAAATCATATAACAATTTACGAAAAAAAATGTAGAAATAAAAACAATTACATAATTTTTTGTGACAAATGAAATACAAAATAAATTATTATAGCACTGGAATGAATAAAAATGCAGTTGTATTTCTTAAACAGTGGAAGAAATTGTTATATTGGACACAATATTTTATGAATAGGTATTTCAATTAGCCTTAGATAAAATTTAAGACTCTAAACTTTGCAGAATACTAGTTTGGTTTATAGTACAATGTATTCCTGTTTTGGTGAATATTGTTAGAAATGTATAATTTAAACACAAAATATGAAAAACGGAAAAAAGAAATTGATTACATTTGTAAGTCCTAAAATTGTTTGTACATTTGGCATTCCGCTATTGTCATTGTTTAATTGATCATGGAAATTGTAAAAATATGAAGCTATTGAGATGCTATCGCTAAATAAAATCACACACACACAATGAACTTATGGACACATAGTTGTTGTTTTGTATAATATGTTATTGAATATTATTTATTTAAAGTACTTATATATTTATCCATTAAATGTAGACATACTACCTATAACATTAAAGGTAAGGAATGTAAATAAACAAGAATTATGTATGGTAAAAACTGAATACTTTCACAATCTCAGACCCTGCCAAAAATAAAATTCTTTTGTTTTTTATTTGTACTAGTCATTTCATTGCCTAGACATTTCATTTTGATACACATTACACATATTTATAAATTCAATATTTGTTCATGAAAATGTAGATGGTATGGTGTTATTAGAGTTATGTGGATTGAGATGCGCACTTAGATTGAAATTATTTACAATAGGGATAAGTCATAATATCCATTGCTCCGTGCTATAAACAAATAATAACTAATCCACATGACTTTAAAAATACCCTTACATGTGTGTATCTGACATTTGTGGCTATAAAAAATGTTAAAACTATGCAACACTTGTAAATGCTTTATTTATAAGATAGTTTGGTGAGCTATCAATTATAATACCACTTTGTATTACCGCAAGACTAATTTTGCTGGTTTGCCATCAATTTCACGTGAGTACCCATGTTTTAAAGTGAACTCTCTTTTGATGTAGGCAAATAACAAATCTGTGATGAGGAATATTTGTGCTGTGGCAAAAGACAATGTAACGCCAAAGAAAAAGTTTGCATTTGCAGAGCCGGAGTAGATCCACAGGTGCCACACTGTTGGTCCCAGTGCTGAGGTGATTATAAATGCACAGGCCACAGTAAACTTCTGCTGCATGACTGAAAAATAAATAGGAGCATGTTAGTATTGTAATATTCTAAAGCAATAAGCATAGAGTTATTTGGTGCAGGTTAATTATGACAAAATGGCAAATGTACCCTTCAGTTTTAGAAGTTTAATAATTACATAAAGATAAATTATTATAATTGCCTGAAGGTTTAATATTATAATATGATAAATTTCTCCAAATTTTTAAATATACAATAATATCTTAAACACTCACATGAGAAAAGATGTTTCCACATAGGTATTAAGGCCATATAGAATCCCACATCCCCAGCACAGGGATATGACCTAAATATTGTGGATAAGACAATTAGAACTGTTGCAAGTAGTACAGGCTCTTTTCTGAACCTCAGCGTAAGAGGCACAACATAAAGTGCCAAGGCATTTATTTGAAATGCACAGACAAATAACAGCCTGAAGTGTTCAAACATTTCTGTGAAGAAGTACCAAAACACTCCAATATTTGGCTTCAATTCTGGAACTGACAATCTGTAACAGTAAATATAATGTTATAGTATAAATTGCATGTAAAATTTATAAAAAAATGTTTTTCTTTTCTTTTCTTTTTTTTTCTTTTCTTCATTAAGAAGTTTTTGGTTCTAACACATAATCATGAACTTACATAAATCCATATGTGTTGTAAACATAGTTATAGGAACCATTCATTATGTATGCTGAGATGAATATCAAAAATCCCCATGACAACACAAAGTACAACATAGTCCTGATGTAGGAGCATTTATTGCAACCTTTGTTCATATCAGCCAGTAAAATGGAAATTGGGACAGTAAGTAGTATTGGATACAACGCCTGGTGTGTAGCCAAAGCTATGAAGATACAAGCCACCACCCTGCGTCTACTGGTCGCTCCCCACAGTGCTACTGCTACCAGAAAATTCTGAACCACAGTGGTTGTCATACCAGCACAGTTTAACACCGAATATGGGTTGAACAAATACACCGATAGCACATACTCCGCAGTTTCAGACAATTGCGAGTTCGTTAGTAGCAATGTTTTCGATTCTACGGCAACATCTTTGAGGCTCTCCTCTTGACTGGTTTTAAAGATATTTATAAATACTTTTGACGTTTTATACAGTAAATAAGCGGTCATGAGATCCAAGATTGTAAAAAATAGGGGTAGAAGAAATGGCACTCTTTTAAGTAAGAAATGAAAGCATACAAGTAAGATAGGTGACTCGTGAAAAGCGTCCCCTTCATAAGGGTCAATGTTATGGTCGTAGAGGTAAACACCTTCAATTAACCGCTTCCATGAATTCAGAGGAGTTGCAATTTCCACCCTATTCGCAATTATTTGCCAGTAGTCCGAATACACAAGCCAAAGTCTGACAAGGCCGGCTAGTAAATACTTGATTGAAGATACCATTTTAATTTTGTTCTGATAATGTGACTAACATCACTTAGTAGAAGTTACACACACGTTATTTTCAAACAAAAATGAGATCCACTCATAAATAAATGTAGGGAAATTAATAAAATCTACGGATATTACAATTCTTTCACACCCTGACAAATTGTCACTTTTGACATACGACATAAGTCAAATCCAGTTTCGATAGTTTTTTTATGAATCGCTGTCACGGGGAGCTTTTTTTCAGCAAAAATACGCTAAGGTAAAGTTTTATTAAATAGACTCTGGCTCGTCGGTCGTATATAAATCGTAATAGTCGGTCACATTATTGAATAATATTTTCCGTCTTACGAGCTCCCTAGACGATCATGCAGTACCTATGACTTGCATAACGTCAGAGAAGTGAGAACATAATATGGAATAAATGGGCGTAGTGCGTAGCGTAGTGTTTCATGAGCTTGGGAGTGAACGTAGAACGTCCTTGGTCCTAATAGTTATAATGAGACAATTTTATTAATATATATTTTAATTTGTAAATATGTACTAGATGTCACAGCAATAATAATAAAAAATATACTTTATTGTGCATAGTGATACAAAAATAATAAAGAAACAACAAAGAAATATAATCAAACATGTACACAAAGACGGCTTTATTACTTAAAGCAATTTCTTCCAGGCAACCTTTTAACTTCTGAAAGATAATTGTATATCAAGAAAAATAGTGGTGTGCAAAATTGTATTTTAAAGTAAATTAAGAAATCATAATCAAAAATTATATATGAACTAACTAAAAACAATACATAAAAAATAAATACATGATACTATAATATATCATTATTGGTTGACTGAATTGAATAGATGATCAAATAGCAACGACTGAAAGCTATTTGAAGTTTCCGCCTGCCTTATATGGGCAGATAAGGAGTTCCAATGTAAGATGGACCTAACCGTGAATGAGGAGTTAAAGTATTTTGAATGATGGATATTAGGAGATGTTTAGAATGGGATCGAAGCTCTTATCATAGTCATAACTGTGAAACACAATTTTCATTTAAATAACTAGGGTAATAGGAGTCAAAAAGGATATTGTACTGTCGCGTTTTTTTAAATTAAAATTAAATTTTATTTATTTAATTTATTTAAATTAAAAAAAAATTTAAATAAATCACTCCTAGATTATTCACTGTCTTATTAAATGGGATTGTAACACCGTTGTCATAACGATAGACAACTCTAGATTTTCAGAGTTTAGCATCATCATTAACTATGATGTAATATAGAAAACTGGCGTGAAACGGCGTTGTGCTGTATTTCGTTCAGTGAGTAAGTTTACCGGTGGCCCAACTTGCCTAATCCCTTATCCCTACCCCCTCATAAATGGCCGGCAACGTACTTGCGACTCTTCGGATATCCCGAGTGTCCATGGCCGACGACAGTTGTTTGTGTAAATATCATTAAGAAATATAGAAATATTAGCCCAAACAGTTAGTAGGTACGTAGTATTTAAATCGCGGATAGGGTCGGACTCTTAGCCTACTTTCTCCATAATATATTCTGATGTCATGCTGCACGATCATCTAGGGAGCCCTTTGTAATGCTTCTCCTCATAACCAGTGATTCTAGAATTTACAGACGACGACACGCGAACATGATTGTGTAGATTGTCTAGACTCTCAAGGGCATACTCGACTCGGCTCGCCGAATTACGAACGTCGATCATTTTGTAAAAGCTGGCGTAATCATTGCCTATAATATAGAACTGCGCTGAGGCTGTATGAATTGCTTTCTTGTGCGCTGCCGCACCATAGTGCGCCATAGAAAGTAAAAAGGGGCGCCGTAAGTTGATTCCTTAATCTAAAATCGGAAATCTCAAAATATTTGAGGTCGGAGCTTTTCTGAGCGCTTGCAACACAAAAAAGGTTTTAAGCTACGATTACAGCCTATTTGGGTGTAGATATCTGTTTTTCTCGACTGTTTCTTTTTCTAATAGCGTACTATAGCTAGGGCCGGGCGCCGTGAAAATACTAAACTGGTAACTGCGCCGCAAGCTGAATAAGGTTGGGAACCCCTGCCATAGACTACCACGAGGCATGATGTGCTCGCAATAATGTAAAACCTTGGTAGTAGCATGTAGCAAAAATAAAATAACTTATAGGTACTCGTGGTAAGTCTTATTTAATAAGGTTTTAATGAAACAAAATTTTAAATGAAATTATTATAATTTTAGTATAAAATATTTATTCCTTTTTAAAATCTCTTATTAAAAACTACTTTGGCTGTTTAGGATTTATTGGGAAAAATCTCATCGTATGGGACTTTAAGGAAAATCTTGTTGGCAACTTTTATTCCGATCTTGTTCCAGTTGGCTTGAGCATAGGGCAGAAGTTCCTTGTAAAATGTCCTCCAGTTTTCGTTTGCCAGAGTTACACCCAATCGCACTGAAAAATATGTAAAGAAAACTTTAATTATGTTTTATATCTAATAAATAAAATTCTCGTGTCACAGTTTTCGTTGCCATACTCCTCCGAAACGGCTTGACCGATTTTGATGAAATTTTATGATAAATTATGCTTATCCGGTATGTATGAGAATCAGCCAACATCTATTTTTCATCCCCCTAAATGTTAGGGGTAGTAAAACCCTAATTTTTTTTGGCAAAACAACGTTTGCCGGGTCAGCTAGTTATATTATAGAACAAAGTGTAACAGTACCCATTTAGCAGGTTTAACAAATTAAAAGTTTCCATTTAAAAAAATGTGGTCAAGATCGCGAACAAAGTTGCAGAAATATCGGTTTTAATCACTAAACTTAGTATTTAAATGCAAAACCTATTTCTCGACAACAAATACTGTATTTCACGTTCATTTCAAACCGGTGGGCGAAAAAGGTTAGTATTTGTTGGACATTTTGTGGAACGGGCAGAGTTTTTTGTTTCTAATCGGTTGACCCTTGTTATTTTTAACGAAACCAGAGTAATTAATGTTAAGTTTAAAGGAGCATACTGTGACGGGGCGAGCCGGGCCGCAACGGATTTCCATACTCTACATGCCCATTACAGCAAAGGGAGATGAAACAGTATACCTTAGCGTATCCATCGTAGGAATACAGAAGAATAGACAAACTGACAGATTGTTGGTACAAACTGACAGATATCTATTGTTAAACTGCTGAAAAAAAAATTTTGTCTATCCTACTGCAGAAAGAAACACTTTCTCGGTCGCTGTGCTAAGTACGCTGGCACTAATATAGAATTTGTTACTTAAACGTGAGTCTGCCAAACGCTTGTTCTCTGTCCAGCCCCCCTACACTAGTGGCATACGCTTCAAAGCGAAAAAAAGCGAATAGATCACGTGATTTTTCGTTCGACTATGTCAATCCCATACAAAAACACGCCAAGCGATTACCGTAAACGATACTCCCTTGCTGTAGCCATACCATGAGTTTGAAGCAATGTCGATAGTCGATAGCGACTACGTAAAGTTAGTATGACAATTTTAGTTCCGCAAGTGACCGCTAGGGGCGCTGTAAAAATTTTGCCTACCGAACATTTACGTTTCTATCTATTGCTTCAAACTCATGGTAAAGCCACTGATTGGGCATTAGAGTTTTAAGAGTCTTATTTAACCGTATTTAATATATCTTCCGATACCATTAGGATCGACGTCCAACGCGCCCACATTATCTCGTGAAAAAAACCCAATGCAAGCGGAAGTCTACTAAACAATTGATTATTTAAATGGCAATTGGCAGAACAATTGCACCAAAATGGAAAGCACACGCTAGATGTTACACCTGTACCACTCCCTGGCAAATTATGTTGAGGTGCGTTCACCATGAAAATATAAATATAAAGTTTTGTGAAGTTTTTTTTTAAAAAAAAAACTCTGCCAATATTCGCATACAATTTAAGGGGCGCTGGGTGGCAAAAAGAAACACTCGGCGATCGGCGGCGTACAAATTGACACGTTTTTTAGGACGCCTATTTGACATCTCCAAACACAACGTTTTTACATAAAACTAAATATTAGTGTACATAATACTATGTTCCTACATGAAATAAACGGTTTTGTTTAACTTTGTTTTGTTTGAAGTTTCATTACAATATCATTCGTAGTTTGATAGTAAGCGACCTAAATAAAACAAGTAACTAAGCTATACTAAAGTTGTATCAAAACAGTGGAGTTTCTCAAATTATTTTACTTTTGAAAGTGATATTGATGATGATAAAGATACCCGCATAGCAATCTTTACTCGTTTACAGATTGCCAGCATTAAAATAAAATAGTTTACAAGATAAAATTGTGTTGCCAGATAACAAATGTCACGATTGTGACATAAACGGGGACAACTGTTCGCCGCTTACCGCAAAATATTTGCAGCGTGTATTGTGCAATAAATCTATTGCTGTAATGTGTATCGGTGCCTTAACAATTGAAATTGATTTCTGAAAAAGTTCTCCTACTGCATGGGTATGAAACTATACCATTATTAGTATTATAGGTAGATTCCGAAATGTCAAGACTCTTGTAGATTTTAAAATAATGAAACGATTCATGTACTGATGCCAGAGTAATGTCATAATAGCTTTAATACATACACTGTAAACGAGGAAGTGAGTTTGTTTGTCCTCTCTTCACGCCGTAACTAATCGACATTTTTAGCATAATTTTTAGCATAGGTTTATATAAATGAATGGAAAGTAACTTAGGCTACTTCTGGTCTTGGAAAAACTCTCTCTCTCTCGTGTTTCATCAGTATACTGTTTTTATTCGATTTCCGCATTTTCACATAAGCAACGCCGCAGGTAAAAGCTATATTAAAATAAGACCAACGTGACGTGATCTTTGATAATCTACTATTTAATTTTTATATTATGCACTACTACTAGCTACAGTATTACCTTCGGCTTTGCTTTCTTCAAATTAGAATATTCACGAAATCCTAGTATCTCAGGCTCTCAGTTAATATTTAAAAATCTGGAGAACAATTTAACCATGGTTATCGGACAAACACCCAAACAAACTCTCGCATTGATATAAGTCTGATACTATGAACGCAGCCTTACCGTTCGCTTACATAAGGTTGTTTGTATGTTTAGCCGGAGTCATTGTGGCAAATGGTCAGGATAACGGACTTGCTCCCAGTTTTCACCCTGATAAGCTCCGACTTGAGAATTTCAATGAAATTTTCCGCACAGTACCGGATAATACAAATCTGAGGTAATATTCTGTGATTTCAGTATTGGTGACACAATGTTAAGGCTTATACATGGGCTAGAGGGGTACGTTTAATCTCTTATAAGTATGTCAAAACATTAACCACATTAGCCAAAAAAAATAAATGTTATAAAATGATCTTCATTATTCCATTACTAGCAAGGACTTTTTTCTCGAGCTTATAGCTAATCAAAAAGACTGACCGTGGTGGACATCAATTTTTTTTTAATGTGTAAACTACAAAACTAACCGGTTAAGTTGAACGATTTTTATATACAATACAAGTAACACTATAATGCCGAAGGAGGAATTTCTGTTTCTTGTTAGTATTAATTGTACATATTTGTTAGAATTAATTGTAAATGTTGGCGAGTAACATAGGCTACTTTTGGTCTTGGAAAAACATCATACTTTTTCAGAATAACGCCTACAAGAATATACGTATATTCTCTTGAGAAATCGCGGACGAAAGTTGCTTTTCTAAAGGCAAAATGTTTCTTTGGCAGCAACTAAGATACATTACAACGTTTTAGTTTGCCTCAAATACCTATTCAAAAATTGCTACCAACTCTTGGTTTATTACATCATAAGGGTGTGAAGAAAGGACAAATAAACAGACTTTCGCACGTCGAACGCGACACAATTTAGAATTCGTTGTTTGTAGTAATGTAAAACCACACTGCACCCGCGCGGTACGCGCCGCATTTCGTATAATATTCACTTTACCAAGGCTATCAAGAAATAATCTGTGTAATGATATGGAATTGAATGGAATGAAATGAAAAGAAAAGAAAATGAAATCTGTGTGTGTGTGCGACGCGCACCTCTCTGACGATAAACGATCACCTTAATGCAATAAACTCACCCTATACTTACGTAAGCACTATGCAAACACCTAGAGATGCTAATACCCGGTCTAGATACATAACATCAATATCACTTTCCTTGAGGAATGCAGTAAAAGGTGTGATCCTTGATGGACGCACGAGGCCTGCGCGTGCGCACGCTGTGGTTTAATAATTTGTATAAAGATTTATCTTAATACTAGCACTTATCGGTGTCATCGCCTGCGATTTACCCCATGGGAGTATTAAATCGAAATAGATGATCTCGGACCTGAGTCAGCTAATACCCTAAAATTTTTGTACATAATATATCTATACCGTACCGACCGAAACCACTTAATGTAAAAATATTTCGGTACAGTTTTTCGGCGACATATGCTCCAGATCCTTGCATATCACTAGACTGTATAATTCTGATGTTACGAATACTTTAATTGTGCTGTGAGGAGAAATAAAGATTATTATTATTATATTTATGATATTAATCAGATAGAATCACGCAATCATCATTGTATCATAGAAAAAATGGCGTGAAACAGGATTGTTTCGTTCAGTGAGTGAGTTTACCGGTGGCCCAAATTCCCTATTCCATCATAAAGAACGGCGACGCCCTTGCGACTCTTCGGATGTCGCGAGTGTCAATGGGCGACGGCAGTTGCTTTCCATCAGGTAAAGGTAAATCATTGTATTATTTGACCTACAAATTATTACGTTTGAACGTGCATATTTTCGGGGTTTTATGTCAATGAAGAATCTCATCTTATCATTTTTACGACAAAATTATCACTAACCAAAAATGGCCGCACGGCGTTAAAAGGCGAAAGGTTAGAAATATTCTAAAAGCATTATAAGCTGTGTCAAGTCACATAAGGTAATCCGGCTCGAAGGACCACGCCGAGCGCGGGTATTGTGATGTTTCCGTTGTGTTATTCAAAATAGTTCGCTACCCGTGAGAGAATTGATTTGACAGCCGTGTTTTCCACCTTCCCCTTAGGATTTTCTTTTGTTGAAGTTTTACAGGAGATTTTCAATCATATAAATCCATACTAATGTAGTAAAGAAAGTGTCTTTGTTTGTATGTTTGTCCTGTACGTCCAAAAGAAGCAACCAATCGACTTGATTTTTAGCATAGACTTAGTTGGAAGGATGGCGAAAAACATAGGCTTTTAACTGTTAGGCTTACAGATATATTTTAAGCAAATTTCGGATTCCATGCGTGGGAAACCTCGTGCAAAAGCTTGTATTACATGTGCGACTAAACTAGGTACATGACCTTGATAAATTAATTTTGGAAAAAAATTAAAAACATAGCAAAATGTCAACAGAAAACTAGCTAAAATAGCGATGCTTGTATCGATAATAGTTAGGTAGTTTGCTGTTTCTGTTTTTGGACATTTTGTTAGTTTTTTTTTCACATTTTTCTAAAAGGTCATGTGCCTAGTTACGTCGAGCAGGATATAGAGAGATCATGTACTGCGCCCGTAGCCGCACATCGAAAGGAATATCAAGTATATTAATTTAAAATTTATCGATTTCATGATTCTAAATAGTTTTGTCTTTAGAATTTTAGCCGATATCGGCTTATTGAAATAGAAACTGTAGGCAGATGATAATTCAGAACGTGTTAATCAGAACTTTTGTTTTGTCATACAATGGAAAATACGCCAACACCCAAAGTTAGATTAGTATCGAATTGGCATTCCGAAAATAGCCATTATAAAAATGACCTTCCTTTCCACTGGTCTGGTATGCGTAGAAAAGTTTAACATCACGACTCTATAAGGCCGTGTGGTACACGACCAGGCCCTGCGTATACTGCCCGACTTCTAAATAAGGTATCACAATTTGTATTTAAATAATCATCGTAGCCATTAGATTCAATAAATTTCCGAGGTTAAAACATAAAAATAAGCTTTAGTTTGAGAGGTACGAATAGTTAAAAACTTTACAAAGGGCTTGTTCCACCGTCTACTGATAAAGTTTATGTTAGACTATCCACTACTTTTTTGATACATTATCCATACAACAACGGTCAAATAAAGTTGTGGATAGCCTATCTGTAAGTAACATATCGTATAAATATTGTCACTACCACCTTTCCATACACGTTTTTTTTTTTCAAAAAAAAATGTATAATTACTAATTGTAATATTAATTATCTGTCACTATTTTCCTCTCCTCTTCTCGATAATCCCTCATCTTGATGTAATCGTATTCTCAGATTCATGATATGATTTTTAAGATATTAATAATAATATGTAACAAATCTTTAAAAATATAGCGAAATTCTAAATCTCTGAGTCACGGAGTTTCGTGCTCCAGTAGACGAATCAAATAAAACAATTTGCTCGGACGTGACTCCTGTTTCGGAGATACGACGATAATGTCAACACACGCGCATCACGCACGGACAGATCAGCTGACGTCTTGAATAATGAATGAACGAATGAATGGAACTCATAAACATACGCTATACGTGAAAAACGATGAAAGACATACAATGAATTGAAAAGATAGAATGAAGAAATTAATGTGGAAAGTTTAGAATGCAGCTGCAGTGGAGGTTATACCAAGCGCTCACGCATTCACAGGTGGACTGACGTCTTGAACAAAGAATGAACGAATAAATGGAATTATTCATAAACATTATAATATTATGTTTGTACGTGAATGAGAGTGGATACACTGAAATAGAATGAAAGAACTAAAATGTGGAGGAATAGAGTGAAGGTACTCGTATATGAAAATGTAGATGTTAAAAAATACTATTTAAAATATGTATATAAATAAATGAAATATTGAACGTTTCTTGTCATTAGTTGGAATTGAAATAAAATAACGGAAAATAAAAAATATAAAAAACAGATTTGTTACAAAAATAAATACAAAGTTTGATGAATAAATGCATGAGTTGTAATAAACGTGAAAAATATAAATGTAAATTAAAATACTCCGAAACTAATTTATTAGCTGTTTCATTTAGTTTAGCCTAAATCGAAATACCTGTGAATTTTTTTTTTTTTATTATTACTCTGTCAGTAACATTTATTGCCATCTACGGGGTGTTCAAAACGTGAACTATATGAACGTTAGGGCATGTATGTGTAAGCATAGAGGAATTATACATAGGAAGGAAATTAGTCTATGGTATGGTATTATCTAAGTGTAGTAAAGTAGCAATGCTTCAAAGTGATGTTACTGGTGTACCTCAGCGCGGCGGGTGCGGCGCGTCCGGTGCCGACAAACGGACGATTGCCTTAATCAACTTTTGATAGTGCAGAAATTGGCTGATCTGACTTTGCTTGTTTTTTCTTGCTTTTTATTGCTGAGTCGGACAAAAGTGATGACGTGTGGTCACCGTTCCGATGCAATCCGTTTTGTATTGGGCGGAGTAGATTAACAAGTTCATTAATCGAGCTCGGACAATAATTACAGTGTAAATATTTAGGTTGCTTTCTGTTATGCGGGTCACACTGAATTATTGATAGCCCGTATGATTTACAGGAAATGCACTTTAAAATGTTTATTGTTGGCTGAAGTTTTTATTTCACACTAGCTGTGATCCGCAGTGCTATCCGCTTAAAATGTGGAATATGTGTTAATCCAAAATACCAACTAGCTCCTTGCCAAGTTTTATCGAGATTGGTGATGTAATTTAAGCGTGAAAAGATAACAAACATACAAACTAACAAGCTTTCGTATTTATAATATTGGCAGGAAGTAGGCTTTTTGAAGGCTATTGGAAGAAAGCTTTTTAAATATTTCAGTGAATTTAAAATTACCATAAATCACCATATTGCTGCTATATTTTGCGAATATAGTTTTTTCATTAATTTAAGGAAAATCATCAAATTGTAATTCATTATGTGCCATTTAATCATAGGTACGGCAGTTATTGTTAGTTGCTAAAAGAGCCTATATTCAGCCATGCTGATGAATCTTAACAGTTATTATTTAATTTTATATCTACCACGTATCTCAAATTATACCGAACAGAAGATTATAAAATCATAGGCAAATTAGACGCCAATATGCAACACCATGTTCACCCGCAAGTCATATATTTTGATTTTTTTAAACCAATGCTAAAGTTTAGATAATCTATGTCAGATCAAGAGCCCTCACATTTTTTCAAATGATATTTTGTTAAACGAAATATTTTATGGCACCTAACAGTTTTTTGAAAAAGGTTCCTTATCAAGAGGAGATTCCAGCTAGGTGCATAACTCAGTTTTCATGCTTATTAACGCACAATTGTACTACACAATTTTTATAAGCAACAAAATAAAATACTCCAATCTAAAAAGTTTAATCGGGAAAAAAGATTAGTAAACTTACTACTGTATATGGAAGTCTACAAAAAGCGTCATCTATGATCACACGGAAGAACTAAAACAGTAGACACTTACCCTCTGCGACGCGTACGGGTCGAGCGGCCCGGGGCGGTACATCGCCGGGCTCACTGCCATCTGTCGGCTACCTCACTTTCCCCTTCCACCGAGACATTCTGAAAAAAGAAGTGGATATAATATACAAGGATCTTTTCAAGGATCTATAATTGCAGCATACGAAGCTAGATACGAAGACATTCAATAAAAAATAACTTTAATGATATTTCGTGATCCTTTTCATGGGTTATATCAAAAGCAGCAGTTACAGCTCGATGTAATGTCTCGACATTCCAAGAAGGAAGAATAGTAACTGCAAGGATATTTTCTTTGCTACAACTTACAAGAATGAAAGAGCTATTATTTTCACAAGAGCGTTTTCATTTGCTCATTCATTGATTTCACTTTCACTTACAATGATATTAGCGTTTTTCTTTAGGCGCCTAGAATTAAAAATGAAACCCATATTTTTATTTCTACTTGCGCCCTTATACAAATTTTATTCCACTTGCATAAGTGCAATAGTTTATACTTCATTCTCGATTGCTCTTCTTGGTATTGAACCTAGCACTTCACGACGTGACCAGTAAACCTTCGCAATTAGTGAATGTATCATCGAACTCTGAATACACCGAGTTTATTTTGCCTATTTTGTCAGTATCGGCCATAAATCTTATGTAGCTAATTGATATTTCTTTTTGAAATAGTTTCAAAAAGAATTCAAAAAGAAAACTCAGATTTTAGATTTTGTGATGTATATCGTTTACGTAGAGTAGAGATCAGAAGAAATAGGGATTATGCAGGATTCTTAATTCTATATATAAATCTGTCGTTATTGAAAAACGACGTAGTCTAATTAGTTTAGTAAGAAAATTGAAAACAACAAAGTTATAAGACTTTAAAGTAGTCAGAAGGAGAGATCCGATATTGACTGTGACGTCAAAGTCTATAAGCTGCATACAAAGTTCATACTAAATTACGTTTCGTGAGAAAGTGGTGGGTAGAAAACTTAAATCGCTAATATCATACACATTTCTCAACTGAAATCTGAGATTTTCTGTCATTCTGCATACCATTTAGCTGACTATTATAATAATCTGCATTTAATAAATTTTGTTTTATATGCATTTTCCCATTAGGGATGAGAAACACCCATATTCCACTGCACTTTTTACGGCGCTACAAAGGTCATCGAACGCTCACAACAGCTGATTAATATTTGGGTAACAGCTTTTAATTCGATTCTTTTTTTATTAATTAGGAGTAGATCAACAATTTATTTTTAACTAGAGGTCGGCCTGTGGTCGAAATTCGACCATAAATATTTATATCCATCGTGTAGAGGAGCTATAAAAATATAATCAATTCCCAATTCAATCACAGACTCCAATTTGACATAAAGGTCTCAGGCCATTAAACTTTACAAATAAAATAATCACTGACTTCAACCATAAAACAAAGGAGTTTTTCGAATATGATTCGTGTCATGTAAAAAGAGTGTAGTGAGCGTAGCATTTTATTAATTAAAAATATGCAAAAATAAAGCATACTTTAAAATAATATTGGTATTCCACGCTCCTCCTCCATGTCAACTATAACTGGGAGAAATTTCATGCTTTTACATCCACGCGTCTTTCGTAAAAAGGGGTACAAAGTTTTCAGCTCGCGTATTAATATATAGATACAAAACTGTTTAAAAAATGGATACACTCGTAAGATATTTCACCCCTCTTTTCCCGGAGTAAAATAAAAAACGCTACATATATCAAGCAATAACAATGCAATGCACAACTCTACCTCAATAAAGTAAAACTTCTCGGGTTCAACGCTCAAATCTCACTGAACTTTTTATATCAACGTTTACTGCGTTTTTTTCTTGTTTTTCATAAACGGCAGCCATTTTTAAACGCTATTATAGTGCAACGCGCATCCGCGTACAGGTGTGTCGTTGACCCCGCTTCCTATAGTAATTCCCACACGGGACATCTAGGGACGTCCTCTTTGTATCGACATAACTAATACGTCTATCGATATAATTTCAGAGGCATATTTTTACTATTTATTTAATGTGTTTTAAACATAGCTTTTAGATAATAATTGTTTTTATTTAAGACAGTATTATCAATATCACTTTTTATTAAGTTTGTACTAAGTTATAGTCTTATCTTATTTAATATTATTATTATATACATATCGTACATAATACTAATGTAAGCTACGAAAGTTTTGAAATTTACTTTCTTCATTATTTTATTCTTCATTAAGCTTTACATTCTTCAGTTCAGTTACATAATAAAAAAAATAATAAGATTTTCTTCAGATTCTTATTTAAAAGCAAGGTAAAGTTAATATTGTTTAATTCTAGTAACTCGTACCTTTCTGTGATAAATCATGACTTGAAAATTTGTGGTGCATTTGATTTTATCGATAACATTTATTCTCATCACTATTCTAACAGTGTAAAGTGTACACACAATTGTTAGTTCAAGTACCTAATAGACAAAGAAATTGTGTAACAGCGTATTAAATACTTGTTTTCATAACAAACTACACATAACAAAATATAGGTATTGTTTAAATTTGGAACCGGATACAAAATTACCTACTTATTAGAGAGATATAGACATTTCAAATGTTCTAAATTTAATATTGAAATATTTGGGTAGTTTTAGGTAGTTTAAATTGTAAAATTCTCGGAAATGTGACTACCTGTGACAAGAGGGGGGAATTTAAATATCATTAAATTCGTGTTACGTACTTTATGGATGGTCCCTAAGTAAAACAGCTTCATTCGAGGAAACAAGTGAAACGCAGTAGTCAGTGAAGATCGCACTTCAATCCCAAATTGGTTTCAAGCTTTCTATACTTGTAGAAACACCAGCAGGGCTAGCGTCAGTAAACATAAAAAACAACGTCAGTAGACAAACTGACAGTTGGTTGGGACAAACTGGCAGGTTTTCTGTGTCCGTCACTTCAACGTCACTTTTTGCTTCACTCTGACACTGGCAATTCACTAAGGAGCCATACATTAAAATGAAGAAGAAGAACTTCGAAAGAAACACTTTCGTGTATTTATAACTTTGTAATAATATAACAATATTGTAATTATTATTCCAAATTCCGTTACCTTTTTATTTCTTCCGCCGTTCCTTACCTTTTGACGTCGTCTGTGGCAATAAATACGCATATATGCGTCAAGTTGCCAAAACAAAATACTTTCTCGGTCGCTATTCTAGGGCCGCAGGTGTTACTATACTATAACTTATTCTGGGGTACTGCTTATATACAAATGCACATGCAATGCAACATCCAGTAGCATGTTTCATTGCATGTGCTTACTTGTAGTATTAGTATTTCTTCCGACTGCCAGGGCAGGGGTAATGTTTTTCGCGAGTATCTTGTTTGTATGTTATATTTTTTGTTACCAAAGTTCATTTTTTCACATTCGACCGTGAACGCGTTTCGCGTTTACTATGATTTTATATGGGATTTGTACAGTAATGTAAAAGAAAAACGCATTCGGCACTCTGATATCTCAAGAATTGCTAAACGGATCAAAATGATTGAGGTATCGGTATTCAATAGTTTAAGTGTTTAAAGATTGATTGGACGGTAAAAGAAATTAAACATGCCACCTGCGCGACGAATATTGGTATCAAAGAATTTCAGAATTTCAGAATGGTATATCTTTTTTTATGTTATTTAGGGGGCAAGTGAGCAGACGGGTTACCTGAAGGAAAGCAACTGCCGTCGCCAGTGGACACTCGTGACATCTGAAGAGTCGCATTTGCGTTACCGACTTTTATGAGGAAATAGGGATAGGGTATTAAGGAAGTTGGGCCAATGGTAAACTCATTTGACATTGAGAATCTAGATATAAAACTCGTTTGCACATCTGTCTCTGCGTGCTGACTTTCTGATAGCCAGACCGGAATAATACTCTGGGAAACGTACGTCCAGGTTTACGTCTTAACATCTTAGGAATAAGGTTCAAAACTGTTAAACGAAAATCTTTGACCGTACCTGGCTTGGCAATGAGTTAATTCCTGAGATCCGACAATTATGTAAGTAAACGGAAAAGTGTTATCGCTTAGCTCATCTTGGCGGTGGAACTACCGTGCCCCCAGATTGTATTCCTTTAATTTTTCTCAGATATTTGTCTGTAGGTTGTAATTATATAGTATTATTCTAAAATTATATTTTCTAAGTAATGTACGTACATAATAAGTATAATAAAACGGTAAAATTGACGTGTCTGTACAATTAATATGTTTACAAATTAATCAATGTGGGGGCCTAAGGAACATTAATAGAACACTAATCAAGAAAGAAAATTGTCTGTATACGCGCTAATCTCTGGGACTACTGAAAGGATTCGATAAATCTTTTTTATTTAATTGAGTCTAGGCAGCACATAGGACACTTTTTATCCCGGGAAATTTCCCGGGATCAACTAGGTTTATAAAAAATGACCATGGTAGCTTTTTGTTATAATATGAATATTAATGTAGCAACACACATGACCGATGACAAACGCGGCGTTCTTTGCACTCAAACGCATACGCATTTCAACATAATATTAAAGTCGACGAGACGTTATCGTCCGATCAATAAAACCATTGGCTGTCTCCTCTTATAAATATGAATAAAAGTCGATTGCTTGAATAAATCATCAGGTCTATTGGTTATGTTGGTTAAAATCAGGGAGATATTTCGCAAGTATTTTTATACATGTTTACGATACGATGTCTGTTAGCGCATATACTCATTTATATATATATATATATTTGACAGACTTGTGAAATTTGCACCATTACGCCGTCTCGCTATGCTCGCTGTAAGCATATCTCCATGTGCTTCGTATTGTGATAAATGTAGCTTACAAAGAGATTTCTAATAAATTTCAGGAAATATCCAATTTCATGTCTTAAATTCCACACTTTGATCATAATTTGATTTTTGTAACATAATTTATTAATTACTTAATTAGTAGTGAGGTTATAACATAATTTCTAAACATTATCTGTCACGCTCTTCAATAAATTACAGCTAAGTAATAATATTTGTATCTGAATGCGACAGTCTATCCACAACTTTATTTGACAGATATAGAGAATCTGTCAAAAAAGTTGTGGATATCCTTTATCAGTAAGCGGTGAAACAGGCCCTTAGAATTATTTTTATTTTACATTAGATAGGTTAGAGTTCAACGTCGTCGCTGCGATATTACTCAACACTACATGTCTTATATACGATTTACTTTGATTTACTAAACTCCACATTAATTGTATTAACCACTCAATCATATCTATTTATATTAAAAACCTGTAAGTTACTTTGGAAGTTATAACGCCGAAACTATTCAATTGATTTGAATTAGATGCCAATATTAAATGGAGTATTATAAAAGTAGAACTGAGAGATAATAATTGTTTTTATCTATATATTAATAAGCGAGCGGAAAACTTTGTATTTTACGGAAAGACGCATATATGTAAAAGCATGAAATATATCCCAGTTATAGTTGATATGGAGAAGGAGCGTGGAATACCAACATTATTTCAAAAAATGTCTTAATCTTGCATTTTTTGTAATGAATAAAACGAT
Source organism: Cyclargus thomasi (assembly GCA_026546445.1). NCBI lineage: Eukaryota > Metazoa > Arthropoda > Insecta > Lepidoptera > Lycaenidae > Cyclargus > Cyclargus thomasi. Next base: position 30,385 of record JAOTAV010005226.1, on the reverse strand, counting down.
ACGCACACAACAATACGCCCACAACAATATTTTGATACAACACGATAAACGTTCACGAAATACTCTTTTGTTTTTATGGTTGAAGTCTGTGTTTTTTTTTTATAAAATTTAATGGTCTGCTAACGAGACCTTTATGTCAAAATGAAGTCTGTGGTTGGATTCAGAAATATTTATGATCGAATTTCGACAACAGGGCGACCTCTAGTTCTGATTAAATGCTCCAATAATATGATAAATCATTTGATGTCCCAATTCAATGTGAGCAAAACCATATTCGTTTCATCGAGTTTTTTGATTATCGAGAAACGAGTGCAATATGGAGACACGATGCGTTACGCACGGTGGATGGGTATCGACACTTATATGAAAGTATCGAGGTTGCGATACTTTCTTGCACCTACATAGTTTTATGAGAGCCGATACACGCGAGTGACACACGGATCCGACCGTGAAAACACACGGGCGAGTGTTGTACGGTGATTCGCGTTTGTTGACGGCAAGTTTCCATCTTGTGTCTGCCGGCGCGGTCAGCGCTTGTTAACTTTATTACAATTTAATTTCTAAGAAAACTTAATAGTCCCGAATTATACAACCATAGTTTTTTGCCCTTTGAAATAATCATAAAAGTATGCGTTTTTATCCCGAAAAAATTCTAAACAACAGTTGCAAGCAAAATCCAGCTGAGACGAAATACGAGTTGTCAAATATTATCGAAAAACCGTTAAGTGATTGAAAGTTCAATTTTATTTATAAACGGTTTATTCCAAATAAAAACAAATCTCTACAATGGAATAAACTCATTTCACCTGTTTTTACATAAAAAATAGCTGTGACATACAGACGGTCACACAAACAGGACGAATCTATAAGGGCATCTGCATCTGCAAATAACAAAGCCAGCGTCCACGTTCTAGTTTAGCCTGGAGCGTAATTCCTAACAATATTGACCCGTGTGTACACTGGAGTTTATCGATCGCTTAGGGCACAAAGGCACGGTGCGGTTCAAGTAACGGTATCGTTAACTACGAGATCGTTAAACGTAAGGAAACGTACATCATGCGTGTTTGCTGAGAAATAATCACTGCCTAAGATATATACGCTTGTTATTCGAAATCGCTCTCATTGTTAGGCTTTCCTATATGCCAATTAGAGATTAACATACTTTGCGTAGGATTCGTATTAACTATATCTATTACTAAGGGTTCATGTATTACAATGCAACGTCGCATACTTTGAATTTTAATATTTTAAACTTTTGAATTATAATATTGAATTAAGCTACTTATTATATTTAGCTAAGGGCGTGCGTAGCCTAGTGGGTAAGACCTTTGGTTCGCACTCGAGAGGGTGCGGGTTTGAACCCCGGTGGAGGCGTGTACCAATGAGATATTTCCGATCTCAAGTACATAATAAGAATGCTCATTGCTGTGGGAGAGCAATGTTTGGGCACGAATGGGTACACTCAACCGAAAGGATACCACGGCCTCACATAAAACTGGCGTGAAACGGCGTCCTGTGTTTCGTTCAGTGAGTGAGTTTACCGGTGGCCTCATAAAGGCCGGCAACGCACTTGCGACTCTTCGGATGTTACAAGTGTCCATGGGCGACGGAAGTTGCTTCCAACCCGTCTGCTCGCTTGTCCACTAAATATTATTAAAAAAATATATATGACATTGGGGTGTTTTGCGCAATTTTGTTTACGAGCTATAAAAGAATGTATAAACTTAGTCATGACAGGCAGATTTTGCTTCGCTTTCGAATTGTTTTTCTGACATTAAACGCAATACAAAAAATGGAAAAAACGAACTTTGCATAGTTAGTCCAGGCAGGATTATATATCTTTTTCCACATGTCAACACAGCCAGTCGTTAAAATAACTAGTACCCGCTTGTTTTTGTCCTTATTTTGAGCGAGTTATCAGGCGGATTGTTCTGTATGTTGGTCACGGGCGTATCTCATTAACTTTTGCAACATTGTCGCCTTGCATTTAGCACCAGTTAAACATTCACCGATTTCTGATTATTTAAAAACATCGAAATGAGTTTAATATTTCAAAAGTCGAAAATAGTTTCTTTTATTCAAAAGTATGTATGTAATGCGTAAGTGTGACTGTGTGTTAAGATTTTGAAGCCATTTTGATGAAATTTGGCAAAAACATGATGTGTCCCAGGCGAACGAAGGATACTTTCATGAGATCGGAGAATGTCTAATTGGTACACACCTCCACCGGGCTTCGAAACTGCACCCTCTCGAGTGCGATCTAAAGGTATACCCACTAACTAGGCTACGGACGCTCTGTCTCTCACTCTGTCTGTCTATCTGTTACCTCTTTACGCCCAAGGTGCTGCGCTGATTTTGCCTAAATTTGGTGTTGGATACTTTGGGTCCCGGGGTCCTTGTATCCCGGAAAAACGTACGGTTCCCGCGCGAATTTTCACGCAACGGAGTTGCGGGCATTATCTAGTAATATTTTCCCAGTCGAGCTAAAATGTCTTTGAAATTTTTCTTTCGGTCTTTGAAAGTATTATATCGAAATGTAAAGTTTCGCGTGCTAACAATGAGTAATGACCTGCCAATAGGTGCGTAAGCTCGTTATGTAATTGGGTTGGGCGTAGGTTCGATCCTGTTACATGGGATCAACTAATCACTCATCGGTTTCGAGATTAATTACTAGTGTGACGTCAGTTTTGTTGGTCCAAGAGCGCTAGTTAAGTTTTTAGGACTTATACCAAAACAAACAGAGTGTCAATACAAAGATATAATTTAGGGTGTTTATTAACTCTTTATATAAATATGTAACTGTTAAATAATGTGAGCTGAAAGACATTTGTAATTAGAATGGCAAATACCACCGCGTCATAAGTTTTGTAAAAAAAAATGTTCTCTTCAGCTCAATAGCTTAGCAGTCCCCCTAGACAAGTGTCAAGCGAGTATCGCTTAAGATAATCTCTTGGCGTGTTTTTGTATGAGATTGACGTAGACGAACGAAAAGTCACGTGATCTAGTCGAGTGCGAATATGTCAATTCCATACAAAACAAGCGAAGCGATTGTCGTAAACGTTAATCGCTTGCCACTTAACCGATGACGACAGGTACACAATATTATATGTAGAGTATAATACTTAATTCTTACTTAAAAGGGTCTAAGAACACCGCGACATTTTGTAGCGATTCACGTCTTGTGATCTGACGCTTGTTACTCGCATCACCCGATAAAATGCCACTATGACATACGCGACAGAATTTATTTTGTTGTACGCCACCATTGGTGACGACATGGAAGCCTATAACAAAAAGTTGCATTTTGGACAAACTTCCTTCATCATTTCCTTCCTTCCTTCCTTCACAATTCATCAACATTTGCATCACGTGACTGTAGCGATGCAAATAGAGTGTTATATAGAGTGAGACAGGTATATTTCCAGTCCGGAACTAAAGAATATCACCATTAGCAGTCGTCGACTGCGCCACTTTCTATAGAGACGAGCGACATGTTGATTAGCTTGAGTCTGGCCTACTGTATTAAGCAATATTGTAAAGAACAGGAGAGCAATCGAAAAGTTTCATAGTTAGGTTATGATCTGAGTCTTGAACTGGCGATGAGACAATTATAATGGAAATAACCTTCGATCAAATATAATTGAGACGCACAGATCCCTTCAAAATTAAATAAAATAATGGCACCAAGACTATCTGACACAAAACAAATAAAATCAAAATAAAGTGTATTGAAAATTAAAATCTAACTTAATGAATTAAAGCTCACAATAGTAAAGTTAAAATCGCGGTCTCGGAGCGACTAGGAGCAGTTGTCAGTGCCACTTTTTAGGCGGCAACTGTGAATCTTTATAATATTTGGTCGAACGAAATAACTATAAATACAGGTTTGACATGCAGGTATATGTTAAGAAAGGCATCTAAATCAAAAAGACAAATTCGACCCCAAAGGATGTAGTTATTACAGGTGCTAAAGATGTGAGAGACTAGTTTTTGAGTAAATACTAAGCGAAACAGAGGCAGAACCAAAAAAAGGTGGTGCGACGAACCAGACGCAGCAGATAAACATTGGCTAGACACAGCGAAAGATAAAGACGTGTGGAAGGAAAGAGGGGAGGTCTTTGCCCAGCAGTGGGACTTCAACGGCTGTTAATGATAATAAATTAACACGCTTCGATCGTGTAAAAGCAAGTTAAAAACAAGGTAAAAGCAAGTTTAATCATAAGCTACTGAAATGAAATGAACCAATACTTAAAATCCGAGTTTGAATAATATATGCCGAAAAAATGCGTTAGCCGATAAACGCGCCGATACAAGAATTTCAAAATTGCACTTTATGACCCAGACTAGGTTTCTCCTCATCTAAGTTGCGGTCAATGTACTATTACTTTATTACCTAAATACCTAACAATATTGTCGTCATTGCAAAAAGTAATTTAGTGTCCAAACCAAGTTTCTTAATAATCTAATGGAAAGTGATGAAATAGCCTCTCATCAAGCATTAAGGCTTGAAGAAATTTCGCAACTCGCATTTCGTCTAGATAAACTTGTTTGTCAAGATAAGATTTTCAGCACTGTGAAACACCACGGTTGTAGAAGGTACGTGCACATTATGACGGGGCGCAATGGAGAGAGCCACTTCCATGCAGCAGCGCGTTTGTGATCGAGTGCGCGACGATTAGCCCCTTTTCGTCGTACGTCACCGTGCCGTGTTGCCATCGTACCAAAACGGGAAAAAGTATATAAACCTCCCAAGAACACTAAAATTAAGTTTAGGATAACACTATTAAAATACAGGATATATACTACAATAACGCAAATATCTTCTCGTCCAGAATATGCTCTCTGAGAAAATATGCCAAAAGTTGGTCAGTGTGTCATAATTAAATAACAAATTGTACAATTAAATACAATTGCTGCTGACACACTGTGCAAATGGGTCTTCTCAATAAGGAACAAGAAATCGCCTCATTGGCCCACTGACTTTTTCTGTAATTATAAAAACGAGACGAGACGGTGGAAAAATAGCTAGTCAACTAACGGTAATGGAAAACGCTGGGACGTTTTTCCTACATGGAACCGATCAGCCTTTAAGACCGGCCACGCACGTTTTCTGTACTAGGTTTCCAAATTCGTTTTCCGTATTCGGACACCAGAATTTATTGGAATGAATGAATTGAATGAAGAAAAACTGGATGTGCTTGCTAGTTAGTTAAAGTAACTCAAATATTATCCACAATAACGAACAAGCTAAATGTCCAAAAACAGAAAACCTTACTGTCATTGCAATTTAAACATGAAAGTATGTATATTTCTAGAACGGCTTTTTAAAGCCCTTCATTTTGATACGCGACTTAAACTAAATGGGCGGAAAAAATTTTTGGAACTACACAATTTTGACTCGTACCCAGTGTCACTTGCGCTGTTAAGACAAATCTAACAAACGTACATTAATATCCATCAAGACGTTTAGGATGCAGAACGTGCCAAACAATTATACATACATTCTTACTCTCGAAAAACATAACCTTCAACAAACGAATCCTTCTGGCGCAGTCGGGTAAAAATCATTCAAAACCTTTCTTTCAGCGCCGCATTTTGTTCACTCCTAGCGGCTTATTTTATTTTTATTTATAGCAAACTAATTAGCGAATTTTTTTCGACTCGCATTCTTTTCGTTACCCGGTTATAGATTTTCATCGTGTGTCTAACAAACCTTCTACGAAAATATGAAATTTCCTAACGCGGTTTCGACCGTAATTTAATCAAACTGATAAATCTCGATACGTGATCTACGGGCGTATATCGTGTCACGGCGTAGGATTGGAACACGTAGCATCTGATAGGTTCACAGAAAGTTGTCACGTTACCTGGTATACCGTGGGAGAGCCTTCGACGAGACCAAAACTTGATTTTTACTAACTGCCTACAGTATCACAGGCGGACAAAAGCCTCCCTTCTTTTTTTTTCGAAAGTTCTCGATTCTGTGATGAGTTTGGTCACTCTTTGTCGAACCCATTTAGTTCGTCGCGCCTTGTAGTAGAGAGGCTCAGAGGTGAATTTTGAATTTACTCGAGCGCCTCAGTTAAGATAGTGTAGGCTTTCTATATGTCCCTGGTTATCATTGTGTAAAAACCAGATTTCTAAGTTAGTGGGTAAAAAAAAGTAATTTTAAGCATTGTAATGTTATAAGTTTTGTAAGATACATTTTCTTTTTAGTGATATCAAACAAAACAAAAATGTTTGAATATTTTTAATCTACAATAAATATTTAAAAAACAAAAACATAGAAGCCTAGTTCTGAGACATTTCCACAACCTGCTACAAAATGATTACTCTGGGTGGTTTAGAGGGTGGAAAACGTTTTGGCCCGTTGTACTAAAACCGATTGGTACAGGATCCTCTTAAAACCCTACTTACATTGGCGCAGAGTCGCAACGCCGCGTCTTATTTTCCCACTACAGCATAATTTTATAGACCCATTGTTTAAATACGATATTTTACTACGAAATGTACTGGCGTGCGGCCATTAGTGTAATTTGAGCCTAAAGCTGATAACAAATTGATCGGACACAACTGACAGCCCATAAAAAAACGTCCGCGACTGACGTCAGATGCGGGTGGCAGCCCATACAAAACGTCCGCGACTTACACCTTGGTTTGCATACTTCAAAGTACAACCATTATCTAGATCGGTCGGATCGGCTGTCAGTCGCGTCCGATCAGCCCCCCTAGACAAGTGTCAAGCGAGTATCGTTTACGATAATCGCTTGGCGTGCTTTTGTATGAGATTGACGTAGACGAACGAAAAGTCACGTGATCTACGTCGAGTATATAATATGTCAATCCCATACAAAACAAGCGTAGCGATTATCGTAAACGTTAAACGCTTGCCACTTGTCTAGGGGGGCTGTACATTTTTCGCTTAATACTTCCTACGGGAGAATGCTCTACTTTATCTCCGTCATACAAAATTTTAGTCAAGTCCCAATTTTTCACGTATGATATATCTGAAACAATTAACAATGCTGCTAAAAGAACCTTATAAAAATTGCGCCCAATGTTACTTTCGTTTATATCAAAAAAGTATCCCAGTGTTTTCAAAACATCTTATCCATTCATCTTTATTTGGTACCAACATATTATTATGTAAACTAAGCCATATGTTTAGCTTGACAGCCACAACGCTACATTTGTAGCGACACAAAGCTGGTATTACAAAATTTATGATTTCACTTCGGCGTGTCTTGTACGAATTTATCAAGCGCACAGATCGAAGCTTTACTGCCACTTTCGATGTAAAAATACAATGGTATTGTTTTATGAGCATAACAGGTTTTATTGGTATTTGGGTTGTGTTTTAGGGATCTGTGAACAAAAACAGGATACACTGAGAGTTTGATATTTCTCACCAAGCTGGTGAATCTAGATCTGTTTTTTCCCTAATGTTTTTAGACTTCTAAACTCTTTAACGATTAACGTTTAAAAGTTAACGATTAAAAAAATTTAATCGTTAACTCATACTTCATCAATGACCAATTAACTTCCAATCACTTCAGCGCTGGGCTAGATTATTACTGGAATAATGTACCGAATTGCATATTGGTGCTTTCCAATTTTTATTCTACTAGGACTTATATATTAATATTCTGGAGTATGTAAAACCGCCTTAAACTGTAATAACAGTAAAATAGAATGCCTACTGGATACAATAACTAGTTATATTACGAAATCTGTCAGTTCAATACACAAGGCCCCAAAAAACTTACAAGGCTGTGACTGAGTAAAATATTTAAAAGATTAAATTAATAATGCCGTTAGTTTGCTTGGTACCCTGCCAGTTGGGGACGATTTGGAAAAGTTTTTCTTTTTATAGTATTTATACTTATATTCTAAGTTTATATATTTTACTCTGTCATTTTACTTTGTCAATCCTGGAGTTTTTAAAATGGTAGTTATCTGCTTCATCCACGTAAATCTTCAATAGTTATGCTACTCATACTCGGCGAATACAGACGATGATAGACGAGCATTGGGTAGAAGGCAGGGCATACTCGTCTCTGTCTACCGTTGTTGGTATATCTTCGCCTTTGATCGGCGAGTTGATGATGTACTTTTGATTAAGTGGACGCTAGCGAGATGATCGTGCCGAGTGACGAACCACGAGCTGGGGCGGTTTTATAGAGGCTGCACTAAAACAGTATTTTCCACGTGATGAACATCTGTGTGTCGTAATATTTAGCGTTTTCTGTGCGTTATTTCGATTGTTTATCAGCTCCAAAGTTACGCGTATAGCCTTACAACAGATCTATGAAGTAATAGAGACCTCCTTTTTTAAGTGACGGTTTTTTTAATAAATATATTCTTATATTCTTACTAATTACTTATTAATGACCTTAAAAACTGTCACTGACCTAAAACCTATTGATTATACATATTGGGTTTCATAAATTCATTAACAGTTTTTCCACCTAGATCCACTTACATTGCAACTATCATTTTTATTGCAAATAACATCATACAAGAATCAGGATTCGATAATATGTTGTTAAAAGCTCGTCCTAAGCAGGTACTTCGAGTAAACATGTGGACGACCAAGGGGTCGTATCTTTATTATATTCGAGGTTAATGTTTTAAAGCTTAGCAACTTCATTTTAATAACTCTGATTTTAGAAGCCTATACTGTCCCAATCCTGGGCAAAAGGTCTTCCATGTTTCTCATTCTAGCGTCACCCAGTGCCCAGCGGTCAGGATGCATGCGGCATGTTAATACAGACGCCATGAAGGTTGCCAAGTTAAAGTGGAACTGGACGGGCCATGCCGCATGCATCCTGACCGCTGGGCACACCAGAGGTCACCACAGGTGATCCTGTTTTGGAGCGCACCGTGCTGTTTTGTATTCGGTCAGATAGTCTCACTCCTAACATGCTGCGCTCCATAGCTCTTTCACGGACCCATAACTCTGAATTATTAAAATAAAAATTAAACTTTACTTTACAGATTCGGTAAACTATACATATTTGCTGCCTTTCATTAAATCAAAATTAATTAATGATACATATTTTATGCACAGTCGTTATTTCCCCTAACACTATGTCATGTCTACGAGAGTATAACTCTATGCAATGACGCAACACAAATTGAACAAGTAGAGTGAAACGGATAACATTCAATATTATCTTACTGTTGCTCATATTTTGAAACATACACGTTTGTCAATCGATATATTAGGAAATTGATAGAAAATAATATATTAGAATATACTAGGCTGTTACCCGCGACTCCGTCCACATGGTAACTTTTCTCTTGAAATTTTTTCTGTTTTCTTGAAATGTTTTTTGCTACAAACCTTATAGATTCCGAGACCTTTCTGACGGATGCAAAACCGTGGTAATAGGTTCGTGCGCTCTGGAGTTATGTCGTCAGGAAGAAAAAGGACTTATTTTTAAATAATAGATTAATATAGGTGGTTCTTATTCGCGTGGAAGCACTAGATTTTTATATATGCAAATTGTAGATTTGCGCTCAGCTTCGTTAGCTTGATATTCGGAAATCGCGTAAAAACACAAATATTTCGAGGACATGATGTTTATCAAGGACTAAAAGTTGCCTATCTTACTCTCCATCATTTCAGCTAAGTCTATGTCAAAAATCAAGTCAGTCAAGCAACGTGACATAAGGACAAACAATTATATTAAACTAGTTGGTGCCCGCAACTTCCAAAGTATAAAAAGTGTCCTATATGTTGCCCAGACCTAATAGCTATTAAACATTTACTCAAATTCGTCTATTAGTTCCTGAGATAAGATCGTACAAACAGATAAACAAACAAACAGACAGCATTATTTTTGTCGATGTGTATTCTATTACTGTTCCCAAGGACTTGATTTTGTAAAAAAAAATTAAATGTTATGATAAGCTATTGATGCTTCAACATTCCATATAGAAGTATATTGTTCTGTTGTAATACCACTCTATTAAATATACGAGTATATCTACAGATGCTTCACACTACGTCAGTTTGGCCCCGTGCTAAGTACCCAAAGGACTTGTCTTACGGGCACCAGCCAACGGAATAAAAAGACCCAGAAATATTGAAAAACTTTTTGCTCCGTCATCGACGGGATTCGAACCCGCGACCCTCAGCTTAAGCTACTAACTACTAACTAAACTACAGAGGTCGTTACATTTATATTTTCAGTCTCAGCAGATCAAACTGAAGATATACATCATGAAATCTTCAAAGTTCCTAGTTCCAACGCAGTCGGTTAAACTCTAAATTAGATAGTTTTAACAAGATCTTAGGGTCAACAACTGGTTTGTTTACATTAGTTAGAGGTCAATCGTAGGTGAACACAATCAGGTCATAGTATAAATGGTATACAGTAATCGATCCTCATAGTGGATCGCAGAATCAGTAGGTCCACGTTAAATGTCACATGTTATTAAAGTTTTCTATCTGTCTAGCGGTCTCCAAAATACATTTTTCCAGGTTCGCGCCGAACGGACATGTCCATGCACACATATTTTAGATACATTTAGAGAATTTTAAGCTTAGTTAAAATGGTAAGGTTCAAAAGCATACCGTAATAGGTTTTTTTATAAATGGTGCCTCCATTGCAACGGGTATTCGCAACTGCAAGCGAAACGTTACGATACGTTTGTGACTGTGGGATATGATATTTGTGCTGAATCCTATATATTTCAGCTTAAACAAAACAAAATAAAACCGTTATTGTCATACTAGTAATTTACGCAAGCCAGAGTATAAAAAAAAATATTTTGAAAATATCACACTAATTAAAATTCGCACAAACTTAACACAACACCACCGAGTTACACTACTGTATATATTGTGATCAGGTGATGTTGGCTGTTATAGGTCAGTTTACATCCCGCGCTAACCGTTAGCCTGACCGTTTGAGGCAAATAAAAAATCACGTCCGGTACAAGTTATAAGAGGTAGTCACGGTAAATACATAACATACCAGCGAAATTTAAATTAAGTTTCAAAGGGATCCTTGGTACTAAACAAAATAAAAGAGAAAGAGACAAACAAAGGATATGAGCGAAAAACCTATAGACGAACCTTTTTTTTATTTTTTTTATTTTACACTTTCTGCAACAGTGTACAATGGCGGACTTAATGCCATAGGGCATTCTCTACCAGTCAACCATAGGGTGGTAGCTTTTTTATTAATAAAAAAAACTCACTCCAACCAATCAACTTGATTTTTGCCATAGGCTAATTTTGGTCTTGGAAAAATAACATGTCCGCAAAATATTCGTTTCTTTACGCGATTATCGGATTCCAAGCGAGCGAAGCCAAAAGATACTTAGACAAAAAGAGGTGTTTTTTTAAACACCTCTTTTTGTTTGAAAATGAAAGAAAACTAACTCAAAGGACTAGAAAAAAAACAGATTGTTACTTATGATATTACTATAGTTATTGGTGTAGTATCTACTAGATTCAATATAGCATTTGACTTTTGTCGAATACTCATAAATTCAACCTCATCATAAAAGTGTATTTTAACAAGCACTTGCTGTTGCCCGCCACTCCGTCCGCGTGGTAGCTTTTCTTTTAAAATTTTTCCTGTTCCTTTTTGCTACAAACCTCATGGTGCCCGAGACCTCTCCAACGAATGGAAAAACCTTGGAAATCGGTTCGTGCTCTCTGGAGTCATATCGTCAGGATGGAGAACTCGACTTATTTTAACATAATAGATTAATAAACATTATTACAAAGTGCCTTATTGCGGTGCTACCAGTCTCATTTGAATTTTTTATGTAGTGTGTATGATATGCTTTTATTGTAGTGAACCTAGTGACTTATAAATAGTGGCGTTGTTGGACTTGTGGGTCGTCGGATTGTGGTTATCGTCCACAGAGCTGCGGTATCTCGCGGTGAAGGGTTGCAATCCCTTATATAGACATTCTGAGAACATTTCATTTAAATTTACTCATAAATGATTTTGATTAAAGTTACAAGTGCCTATTAATATTGAGTCACGTGTTTTGCTTTTCCTTAAAAACCGCTATCAGCTTATGACTCGACGATCGAGACTAAGTGTCAGGCTTCTGTCCTTAATTATGTAACTAGTCGGGAGTGGGACAATGACTTCATTTGTGCCACATTGGCCATTATGTTGGTCATGTTGGCGGACCTGTCAGCTTTGATCAATCGTCCGAAACAGTGTTGTGTTTTGGTCAGCCGAACGCCTACAAATTGCGTTCGATATTTGCTTCAGACGAGAATAAGTCGTACAATATCGTTTTGGTGCACGCTCGAAGTTAGATTGAGTACTACCATTTTCACAGACATCAGATTGCCGGGTACAAGTTTTTTTCTGACATTCGACCGTGAACGCGTTTTGCGTTTACTAAGATGTGATTTGTACATGTCACCGTAAGCATCGCTGGCGCTGTACTAATCACATATAATATCTTAGTAAACACGGAACGCGTTCACGGTCGAATGTGAAAAAAAATTCGCCCTCGGCACTCAGCTGTACTCTCACATCTGTGGAGTACGTGAGAGTACATTATACTGTTCTAACGCTTAAGCTACACTCTATATGTCTGTCCTGAAGAAATTACTTAGTTGATAGTCATGTTTTTGGTGTAATACAACATACATAAACCCAAAAGAGATCACCAAATGGAAGTATGTTCCCGGTTCTTTAAGGTAATGCATCCCTCTAAGCTAAGCTCTAAGGATCTTTGTCAAATTCTATATAACGTATAATTATTCCATACAAGCTATTGTCTAAGGTTTCCTAAGCGTGGATCTATAAAATCTTATATATTAAATACAATAGGGAAGATAAAACAAAATTTATCGAATGCATATTACTATGATAGTGGGCTAAAAGATACACAAAACGACAAAAAATCTCTGAATTCTGTTAAGAAATAAGAAAGATTTAAGTTTTAGACCAAAGGTAGCCATGCTAGACCCATGCTATACTCTCCGTGTTTTCAACTAAGTCTGTCAAAAATTATCTGGTTGCTTTGTTAGTGCGTGAAGCAAGGACAAACAACCACACTCCCATTTGAAATATTAGTATGTGCATACGTTCCTAGTAACAGAATGACGTAACACGGGTGTAACATAAGTTTTGTGTGTGCCATATAACCAATAGAGAAGTAATGGGAGCCATCCGCGTCCGAAACTTATCAGTGTTTTGGCACTAAAAAATTAACCGCCAACCAACTAACGTACGCACTAAAACAGTACGCACCAATAAGAGACCTGTGTGTACGTACTCCGATACCTCCGACCAATCAGAGCGCAGTGGCTTTGGGCGGATTTTTTTTTGAAAACAAAAGTAATAATATTTTCGCTCTTTTGGTTCTATGCTTGATGATGGGCGTAAAGCAGCAAGATAAAGCTAGTTTTAAATAAACAAACTTAGCCTGTTACACCGCTTACAGATAGTCTATCCACGATTTTATTTGACAGATGTTGTATGGAGAATCTGTCAAAATAGTTGTGGATGCCTGAGCCTAACAGAAACTTCATCAGTAAGCGGTAAAACCGGCCCTTAATCTCTGGTAATACAATGTTATGATTATGTTGGTGTAAAATCGAAGATATCGCCCTAGGCATTGTACTAATATGTATTCTGTGCCGCGGATTCGCTTATTTTTTAAACCAAAAAAATATTTGTGGTAGCCCTGCGCCGAGCCAGTTAGGTAGACATTGTACAAGATACTATTGTATTTACCTTTTCATCATTCAAAAGGACCTTGCTCAATTTGATAAAGCGTAGACAAAGCCACTATTGTGCTGACGTGATAGCAAAAACTTGGTACATTTTTTTCTCCACCTTCCTACGTGTTAAAATTGTTTTTTTGAAGGTACTGTGACTTTTGACTCTGAAAGGGGGTGAATATTTTCCGGGTGTTTTAAATATGGCTCTTCTTCCTAAATAACGATCAAAGATGACACGCGAGCACAATCGGGTAGTTCAAACATATTAATTTTGTCTGCTCGCAGAAAACTGGCGTGAAACGGCGTTGTGCTGTGCTTTGTTCAGTGAGTGAGTTTAACGGTGGCCCAACTTCCCTAATCCCCTATCTCTATTTCCTCATAGAGGCCGCCAACGCACTTTTCGGATGTCACGAGTGTCAATGGGCGACGGCAGTTGCTTTCCATCAGGTAGCCACTCTGCCCCTAAATATTATAAAAAAGCTTTTGATTAGCTCTTTGACAGAGTGCTAGGAATTATTGTGTGGATTGCACGATGTTCGTAGATCGTCACGATCATCATGCAAGGATCATGCCAAATAAAGCTGAAAACAAACTGGTCGGACGCGGCTGACAGCCCACACAAAAACGTACGCAACTGACGTCAGACGCGGCTGACATCCCATACTAGACGTCCCCGACTTACGCCTTAGTTTCTTTACACACTCAAATGTAAAGTAAATTATCTAGATCACGTAACTAAGTTTTAACAGTTAATAATTGCATGTAAACACAAAATTTAGTAGCAAGTTGCAAGTTAAATGACTTAAAATTAAGTTAAAATTTAGTAAGCTACTTACGTGTAAACCAGACAATAATGACGGATTTCGATGTACTCTTTTGGAATTTTCCATTGACTGAGTTTCCAATTATAATTGAGATATCTGAAATGTGGTTGATTTTTATGGGACAAAATAATTATGGAGCTGCAGTTCTTGTGAAAAACAGTTAAAACATTCACGTAACGAGAAAAATAAAGTTTACGTGGATCATTTTGCAAGCACGAAGTCAAGTTCCATATTTTGAATAGAATAGAATAGATTAGAATAGAATTTATCTTATCACTACACAATTTAAACAATATAAAACAATGACATTAAACAAAAAATAATACAACGCTATAAACATGTATACATTATGTGATGTTAAAATTGGCCCCAGCTCAGCTAAACGCAGTAAGCAAGCCCACTGCATTGATATTCTGCAGGGGCCAAAGGGTGACTTCATCTTGATATAATTGTGACACACTTGTGAAAAGGGCATACTCGCCTCTGTCCGCTAATATTCGTCTGTATTCGCATTTAAATGGTGAGTTGACAACGTACGATGAACGATTATGTAGACACTTGCACGATGATCATGCCGAAAAACGAAGAACGAACATCAGCGTTTGTTAGGCTACATTAAATGTCAAGTAAAAAGTATTGTGGCACTCTACCAATAATAATAACGGTGCTAATAACTTTAATAATAAAATAGTGTTCCTTTACTTTAGACTTAATTTAATAGTGGTTAGTGACTAGTGTTTACAAATTATTTTCATGTTTCCTTACTACTTTTGAATAATAAAAACTTCGAAATGGCTGATTTTCCTGATCCAGACGAAGAATATGAGCTTATGTATTCAACAGAATATGAGATGCTTCGAGAAATGGACGAGCAAAACCCAGGTAAAAACAGCCGTATTTTTAAGACACTAGGTAGACCAGTTTTCAGGCAATGTTAATTTTATTTGGAAGTCTTTCCATGCTTTGTGCATAGTTGAGCCGTATTCATACACATACATATTAACTCAATTTTCAGACCCAAATCCTGTCAGGAAGAAAGTTTTGCCAGCCAAAAGAAGCTTGGATTTCTCTAGCTCTGCACTTGCTACAAAGAACGACACTGTCAATAAAACTACTAAGAGTCAAGTTACAAATAACAATGAGGAGATAAGCCTAACCCCGAGCTTACAGGTTATGGAAGATGTTTCTGACAGCATCTCAAACAAGAGAACAGCTGAAGATTTGTTTGGAGACATTGATGATATAGACTTTAATACAATAGAACAGCCAAGTAAGAAGCAGAAGACGGAAGAAGAAAAAGACCTAGAGCTGATAGAGAGAATTATAGCAAATAGGCAGATGAGACAAATGCTCACAGAACCGTCCAGTAAATTAGTTGTAAATACACATAATTATAATGCTAAAGATAACATATCTTTGGATATACCAAGGTAATTTGAAAATTTATATCTGCTCTTTTAAAATATAGTGGCATTAATTCTATTTAAACTTCTTATTATTATTTTTTTAATTATTCTCAGAAATACAATTTTGTAATATACAATAAATTTCACCAAACTGCACAACAGTTTGTTGGACTTAATTATTAATTAGTGAGAAAAAATATACAGCAATGAAAATGATTTGGCTTAGAATTTCATAAAAATCTTCATGTTTTATAATAAAGCTTTGTGCCAACTTATGGCAAATTGAGTATAGTTAGTCCTGTTGTCACTTACTTTTTAACTTTGCTAATAACTCTTAACCTAAATATATGTAATCTCTGTTTCTAATTCAATTTCAGCTGGGCTTTTTATCCTGTTACTCAATCCAGTGGAGAGCGTATGTATGTGAAATTCCTGTCCGAAGATACTTTTGAGGAGTCCATAGATGCAGTTACAGAGAAATTAACACTGCATGATACTTATGCCAGCGTCTGGGAAGAAGCTAGAAAGATTGTAAGAGAATTGGTCGTTTTTATGTAGACTTTGTTTTTTTCTTGGATTTTAAGTTATCGGGGTTCTATTGTAGTACTAGTAACATGATACAGATGATAATATTTTCTTAAAGATGTTTTTAAATCAAATTATAAAATTACAGTTAGAAGCAAAAGAGCAGGAGGAATCCGTGCAAGTGACTCAACAGGAATTGCTGGACATCAGTGTATCTGTGAACACCGAGTTGTGGGTGGAGAAGTACCGGCCACAGTCGTATGTGGATCTGCTGTCTGAGGAGCCTGTGAATAGGGCACTGCTGCATTGGCTGCATCTGTGGGATAAGGTTATTAATATTATAGACTTTATTATCAATTTTCTCTTGCTCAATATGCTTTTAAAATTGCACATTTTTATGGAAATTTTATCCCTTTCTTGGGTATAGGCCTCAAGCCTTCTCTGGCTTTTTCTGGTATAAGATTAGTGCATGCAATGAAAAAAATAATTTAAAAAATTAGTTACATTGAACAAGTATTACATGATTTTAGACAACAAGGTTTTAAACCATTAAGTCGTGTAGGACATAAAATATCTGAAAAGCTTTGGAAAGGTTACAAAAATAGGAGGCTTTGTTGTTCTATGTTATAACAGGCAAACCTCACATTTAATCATCAGTGTCTTATGTGAAAGTGTTCTTTGGTGTATTTTTAACATCCCCTTAATAAGATTAAGGGCGTGTTAAAAATCTGATAGTTTGGACGACACTATCATTCTGTATTATGTGGTTTGGGTGTATGTAAGGGGGTAGGCTACAGCAAAAACCCAGTGTCGCCCTAATATTTTTACTTCAGTTCCTTTTGAATCTTAAAACCATGTTTCTGTTTTAAACGCAACATGCATAAAACCCTGTAAAATATGCAATATTACAGACTAACATTTGACCACGACTACGTCTGTAATCACGTTTCAATATTTAAATTTAATTCAATTCCGGCCAGCAGTTCCTAAGATTTCAAACAAACAAACTTCAGCTTTATATTATCCGATATTACAGATAGTATTCAAGAAAGATGTAAAGACCCGGGAACCGCAGCAGCGCAACAAGTTCGTGAAGCTGACGGGACAGTTCCAGATGAACAACACTTGGAAAGGCAAGAAGGAGATTGAACCGGAAATAGACGAAGATGGCCGACCTCACCACAAGGTCGCGCTGATATGCGGCCCGCCGGGCGTCGGGAAGACCACACTAGCGCACTTGCTGGCGAGATTGGCGGGTAAGTTGATTTGTAACATAAGAAATTCAGATTCATCACCAGATTGTTACCGTCAACTTTGATTCATATGTGGATGGGACAAAATAAAACCAAATCTAAAGTATAAGCTACCCTCTACTTTCTATGGGATGGAAACATTTTAGTTTTTTAAGCCTTAGTCTGCTCATAATCTGAATTTCTAGTCATGAAAATTGGAGCGCTCTGACGGAATGCACTAAGTTAATATGTATTGTTGTTGTTGACCCCACATCCAACATTTATTATAGGTTTTTGTATGGTATCTGAAAGGCATCGGAATTTTTCTGATCATAATTATCCGAATGGATAAAGTGTGGCCCGGCTTAAAGCACTGAAGTTTGGCTACTGAGATTATACTGTAATATAACATTATAACTAAAACATCATTGTTCAATTTCCTTCAGTTGATCTGTCATCTCGACAGCGTAAAGACGTAATCCTTGAATCTCCGTATTAATTTGTTTATATTCTGAACGCTGTATTACCGTTTTATAAATCTGTGAACAATGTGGGTTATATATGGGTTATATGTTTACTAATTCTAATTTTTAATTATTGTATTATTTTATAAGTTTTATCATACATCTATTTTTTGTTCCGAAATAAAGAAAAAAAAAATTTTCAGGCTACAGGCCGGTGGAGTTGAACGCGTCAGACGAGCGCAGCACGGAGGCGTTCCAGACCGCGTTACAGAGTGCCACTCAGATGCGCTCTGTCATCGATGCTGAGAAGCGACCCAACTGTCTTATACTCGGTATGTTAGACCGTTGTATCCATTTTGGACAATAATTTTAATTTTTTTTTATGGCGCGGAATCTTCCCAGGACTGTATTCCTACACCTTTCATCTCAATCAGTTTATGTGCGAAGAGGTAACAGGCAGCGTTTACGCGCGTATCTTGTATGTATTTAATCGCTGAACTGATTAACACTATCGATATATCGGTAGATTTGTCTGAACAGAGCCCCAGTGTTTTTTCATGTCATGTTAAAAAATTTTAAACATGAAAAAATATTTTTCTTCTAATAATCTTCTAAAAAAACTACATATTATATATGTTATTAGCAATGTATATAACGCAGGCATTCTATACAATGCCTAGGCAAAAAATATGCCGGTTATGTTCAGGCAGTGTATATATAAATATTATAAATATCATTATCCATTACATACTTTGCCTAGGTAATCTATGGATTTGTGGAAACTGATCTTAGAATATGTTGACTTGTAACATGACATAAAATCCTACTGGCTGAGGCGAAGCGGAGCCTACATACGTTTTTTAAGTTGGTTAACGTTTGACTTACCCGGTGTCAACTAACCTATAGAAAAATAATTAAGGATTTCATACATTGCCAGTTACAGAGGTAACATATGTACATATTTTCATGTTAAATATTTTTTTTTATAATTAAAAAAAATATAATTAAACACGATAAAAATATAGGTATATAATTTAAAGGCTCAGCACAAGGATTCCAAAATAGAATATCTTTATTGCGAGTATGTAATGTTATACAAGTCCTAACATATTAGCAATGAAATAATACTGTAATTTTAAAACGATGAATTGTTATGTTTCAGATGAAATCGATGGTGCTCCAGCACAAACGGTTGAACTACTAGTAAAGTGGTGTACCGCTAGCTCCAAAAAGGAAGAGGGTGGCAAGAAGAAAAACAAGACACAGCCGCTACGGAGACCGGTTATAGCGATATGCAACGACCTTTATGCTACTTCTCTGAGAACGTTGAGGTAAAAAAATCTAAATACCTAAAACTTAACTGTGAAAAGGATGAGAACTGACTGCCTGACTGACATGTCAATGCACAGCCCACTGACACTGACATATCAATTGACGGACCCGACCGACATTTGGCATGCAGGTTTTTACCTAAACATCCGTTAAGAAAGGATTAAGATAAATTCTACCTCAGAATAAAATATACCATATGTTGTGGTACCCTCACTTAGCTTTACAATCCTGTATCGCGCAATCAAATTTCTGAGAATGGCTAACATATATAGAACGACTGAAATGACGTCAGTGGAGCTTCGGCACTGACCGAGCATGCTATCTCTTTCGGTCGTTTACTTCTTCTTGGTTTTACATTTTTCATAGCTTTTTGTTACAACAGGCGTTGAGGTGTAAACAGACAAACTATAACTTACAGGCCAGTATCACTAATAATACGCGCGGGTTGCGTCGGCGCGGCACGTCTGAGCGCGCGTTTGGCGGCGTTAGCCAAGGCGGAGCGCGTACGCACGGCTGCACGCGCTTTGCCCGCACTTGCGGCGCGTGCGGCAGGTGACGTGCGAGCCGCTATACATGCGCTTAGTTTCCTGCGGGCACGAGGAGCGAAACAGGTATATTACTGACTAGCGGACCCGATAGACGTTCTCCTGCCGGTCTTCATTTGTGAATCTTTAATCCAAATCATTCTTATATCCATTTGATGATGAGAACCGCTTAAATTAAAGGACACCTACGGAAAATGTGATCAAAATTAAAATGATATTTATTTAAAATTCCAGATAACTGTGGAAGACGTAGAGAAGACTGCGATAGGCGCGAAGGACCACACGCGCAGTATGATGGAAGCCCTTCAAGCTATATTCACTGTGGACGACACCGGCGCTGACATACTACGTACTATACAAGCGGCGGGGGAGTATGACAGGTGTGATGTTATATTCGTCTCATTACAAGGGAATTAAACAATAGTTTAACAGATGTGTAAATCTTGAGAGAAAAGAAGTCGATTTGTGGCGAACCATTTCACATGCGTGTCGGCGGCTTTTGTGTGCAATGCGCTCTAGTGTCGTGAAAATGTTAGTATTGTCGGCTCGGCTTGACGTAACTCAAGCCTAGTAAGTTGTGCTCTATCAATTTTGCATTGTTATTATCATCACGCTACTTCAAAATGCATCAAGGAATTGCTTACAGAGTACATAACTGAAGATATGAGTGGAAGAAGCGAATAACTAACATTTTACAACCTTCGAATAAATACTAATTTTTTCCCATAATTAATCTATTTTAGAGATTTCGTCATCTAGGTTGTCTTTTAGTTTAGTATCAAATTCACATTATTTATCAAAAAAAATCCGGTCCTTAAGCGTCCATTTACTCTAAAATCCGTCAGTTTTTAAAATGTTAGTTACTCGTTTTTTTCGACTTGTCTTCGATTACGACGAAGTTTAAAAAAATTGCAGGCTAGCGGACGGTATTTTCGAGAACTATCTAACCGCCCGCGTGGACGCGCGCCTCCAGATCGCGTGCGAGACCAGCAGCTGGCTCCAGCTGTTCGACACAGTGCACAGCTGGACCCAGCGCACGCAGAACTACTCTCTGTACGGCGCGCTGCCGTACATCCTATCGCGGTGCCAGCATCTGCTGGCGTCACGGCAGCCGCAGAAGATCAAATTTCCGACGCAGGCGCAGGAAGTGAGAAAAATATTTTTATGCGATATGTAATGTGTCATAAAGGAAGTTCTTCTTACGGAGCGAGCTGTTATAGGTGATCAAGCTGACGCCCGAAGTCGAAGCCTACGTGATTAATTTCAGCTGTCGTAGTCTATATACCGAATCACTAAGAAAACTTTGATTCGATTTATAATTATAGCGCTAATTGTCGATACAGCCATGTTTCTTAGTCTCCTGTGTATTGAAAATAAATTAAACTACTAAACCAGCACAATGTTTTTCGACCTTTTACGAGTGTCCTAAAACCCATATAATCATTTCTTTTTCTATAGATGTACCGCAAGAAGGCGGAGCTAGACGGCATCACGTGGTCAGTGTGGCGCGGCAGCTGCCCGCAGGTCGCGTGCGCGCGCCGCACGCTGCGGGTCGACGTGCTGCCGCTGTTGCCATACCTGCTCGCGCCGCAGCTGCGCTCCGCTAACGTGCAGGTGAGAGCGAGATAGCAGCAGAATGCAGCCGTCGCCTACAAAAACTTACAACACAAGATATATCCAATTTGAAAATATTGCTTACGCTTTTATGCTAACGTCATTGCCTTTTTCAAATATACATTTGGATGTTAGCAATCCTAACGACAAAACATTTTCGTTACTGTTCGTTGAGTTAAGTGTAACTTAATTTTTCTTCCAGTTGTGTAGCGACGCGGAGAAGCGTCTAGTGCGTACGGTGGCAGGCGCGATGTGTGAGTACGGCGTGCGGTACACGCAGCAGCGCACGGCCGACGGTTACGTGCACGCCCTAGAGCCCGACATACACCGCGTGGCTTTCCTCGGTGAGTGACGTCACGTGCTTGTCTTCATCATCATTATCATTACTATCTATACCAGGACTTCCCAACCTTGGGGGGCTTACACGCCCCTCTAGGGGGTCATAGAGAAGGGGGCGTAGAATCGTAATAATATGTAAGATTACATTCCCAAAAAAATATATATTTCTTATACTTTTTTAGTTTAAAATAAATGTTGTGTTTTCTGTGTATAATATAAATATATACCGTTTTGTATTCATTTTATAAGGGTGCATGAAAAATTTTTATTTTTATCTCGGGGAGGCATGGCGAAATAAAGGCTAGAAAAGCCTAATCTGTACTAATATTATAAATAGGATATGTTTAATATGTTTAATTGTCATTCCTTCACGCTGTAACGAAGCAACTGAAATATTCGCTGAAAAAACATAATGTTCCGTAATTCGTATTTTTAATCGATTTTTAAAAGCGTATCGAACCGTAGGCAAAAGCTAGTCAAAGTATATCCAAAACTAAGTAGGCCATCTTTTTGAATGCAGATTGCGCGCGGCATGCGTGACTGTGTGCACGATTTTTTTTTTGATTGACTGAGGCACAAATATCTGAACAAACAAACATTTATAATAATATCTATGGACGCTTCACAACACGTCAGTCTGGCCCCGTGCTAAGTACCCGAGGGACTTGTGTTACAGGTACCAGACAACAAAAATATATTTAATACATTTATACTATACACATATTTAAGATTTTTAATTATATGATACACATCCAAGACCCAGGAACATTGAAAAGCTTTTATGTTCCGTCGGTGGCAATCGAACCTGCGTCCCCCGGCTTGAGCTACCAACGTGCTTACCATCTGAGTCACAGAGGTCGTCTAATTATTATGTATAATCATTGAAATTTCTTTTTTAGGTAACCCGGACCGTGTCAAACCTCCGCCCGCTATCAGACAGGCGATAGCGCGGGAACAACAGCTGGAGGAAATACGACGGGCCGAGGATATGGTAACCCATACTACCGTCCTCAAGCTTAATCAATCAATCAATCAATAAATAAATTAGATAGCCCGTCTATGGGCTTTTAGCACATATATCCTTTTTTGTTTCCTTCTTTTTTTTGGTTTTGCTCCGAGGCAATAAGATATTCAAAATCCCTCTTTGAGTATTTCAGTCAATCACACTTTCAGACTTCTCTTGAGTGCATTATTAACGTTATCAAAACTTCACTAGATGACCAAATCCAGCAAGGACAAGCCAGCACCCAAACCATCAATCGCTCAACCCAAGAGTAAACCAGAAGAGACCACGGAGGCTCGACTACCTAACCACCTGCAGCGACTCAACCCTAAAGCGTTGGAGAAGACTACACCCCAGGTATGTAGTAGTTTTACCTTACCTAACCTTGTTATTATCAGCTTTAAACACTTATTTTGTCGCGGGGCACTTTTGTTAAGGTGAGAAATACTTGGCGACCCGAAAGGAAGATCTTCCGACCGGGCGAGGTGTTATGCTCGCGTGAGTCATACACAAGGTGTAACAAAAGTAGGCGATAAAACTTTAAGGATCGTATGTGACCCTGATATAGAGCTCACTGTAAAAGCCGCGCTGAAAGCGAAATATTTTTTTTTTGTGATTTGTATGGGTAAACTTATGTCGCTCGGGCGCTTGCCTATACAAATCACGGATTTTTTTCACTTTCAGCGCTGCTGCTTACACAGGGACCTCTATATCAGGGACCATCCTTAAAGTTGTGTCACTTTTGTAACACCCTGTATGTACCGCCTCACTTCATATTCATGGATAGCGCGATGCAGGATTATGGCGTTTTTTGTGGGTACCGCCACAGTTAATCCCGATGATTAATAAATAAATAAATAACATTTATTTGGTGCGATAAGACATTACAAAATAATTATAACAACCAAAAAAATACATAAAGCGATAAAGTACACAAACAATAAAACAGTCGGACACAATTCTTAAAACAATTAAAAAATATACAGAAACATAAAAACTGTTTATCGCAATAACCGGTAGGTGTAATGCCTTGCCGCCAAAAAGGATACCACTCAGGCAATGATCTGTAGCGTGGGAACACAGTACCTGGTATTATGTGGTACCTGGTACTAGGTGGGGTACATAAATATACTAAAGCACAAATCTAAGACACCGCCGCGTCTTTACAAGACACTCTGTGTTCGTTCTGCGTAGATCGGAACGCATATATTGATGAATCTTCGGGTAGTTAAAGGACTTCAGTGATTTGGATTACTTTCACCTCAGCCCACCTGTGACCACGAACCCGCAACAAAATTCGCAAAATTCAAACCTTATGTTATGGAAGAATTTCTCTGATAACTTGGAGGATACTCTCCAAGATATGGCAGTTCAAAATGCATTAAAAATAGCACTTCCTAAAACGCTCTATACAAAATGTGACGCACGCTGTGACGTCATGCATTACAAGCCCGTACGCGTAGCGAGAAGATTTTGTTCGATAGCTGTTTTAAATATTGCGTCTATGAAAGTGGCCTGTTCAACTTTGAAAGTTCCTAACAAGAAACGTAAATAATTTATGAAGCTAAAATTTTTTAAAATACTCATATTTTACCATTATATTTGAAAATCTGCTAATCTTTGACTTGCAACCTTTTAGATACATTCATCCAGAAAACAGCCATTCGTTCGTTCATGTAAATATCTGGCGGAATTTCCCATTTCAATGTAAAGTGTAAACATTAATTTCCAAATGAAAGAAACGTGATAATAGTGTCAGCGAGACGTATCTAGACAAGATCATTCCCGCCGCAATCCCACACGTACACGTACACGTAAATAAATAGCGGAGCTCCTAGGGCTACCACCTGATATATTTCTTTTTATCTGGAACCTTCATTTTTTTCTTTTTTAATCTTTATTTGACGATTACGATGTCAATCCCATTGTGAATAAAAAAAAATACAATCAAATTAAAATAATTAAGCACCTACGTTACATATAATAAATAAATAAAATATATGCATATAAATAATTTACACTCTTATTAAAAATGCGAAAGTAACTCGTTTGTTTCGGG
Organism: Cyclargus thomasi; assembly: GCA_026546445.1. NCBI lineage: Eukaryota > Metazoa > Arthropoda > Insecta > Lepidoptera > Lycaenidae > Cyclargus > Cyclargus thomasi. The sequence continues at coordinate 5,328 of JAOTAV010005226.1, read as the reverse complement.
AAAAGTGGCGTTACAGACATCGCATCCATGTCCACCATGACAGCATTTCGGATGACGTGACCTACAGATTAAAAACGTTTTTTTTTTTAATTGAAATATAAATTGATATCGAATTATATGAACGAAAATCAACATATTTAGCTATTTAATAACTAAAATTATCATAAATACATTTTTTTTAATCATAAGGACAACTTGGCCTATTTTCGACTAGATAAGAAAACGCAATGAGTTAAACGCCATCTGTATGTTTCCAAAGAATTTGGCAACCTCCCTACCCCTAGTAGTCTTTACTTTGAGACTCATATACAAATATTAAAAAGAGCTAGAAAAAAACTATAGTGAGACCCAAGAGCCTATGATAAAATTTCTATCTTTTCTTCTAAAAGCAAAGATTTTTCAATCATTCGGGAACTGAATTTTAATAATAATAATAATGATCTATGGACGCTTCACATCACGTCAGTCTGGCCCCGTGGTAGGTACCTGAAGGACTTGTGTTACGGGTACCAGACAACGGAAATATATTTAATACTTTTATAGTATACACATATTTAAGATTTTTATAATATGATACACATATTATATACACATCCACGACCCAGGAACTTAGCAAAACTTTCGTTCCGTCGGCGGGATTCGAACCCGCGACATTCGGCGTGAGCTACCAAGGTAGTAACCACTGCGCCACAGAGGGCGTGAAAATTTTGAAAACACACAAAAAATTGTTTTGAGGTTTTCATTGCAATTTTTGGCAGCCCTAGCGACGTAATGCAGCTAACAGTTTTCTGGAGCAGGTCGTTAGGCGGTGAATACGCGCGTTGATTGCCCGCGCCCGCAATGATGGAATATATTAGCGTGCTCATACTGTTAGCGAAGCCACGATGCACTATTGCATTGCGATGTCGCCTGCGTCGTTAGGTGGTGAATAGGCGCGTTGATCGCCCGCGCCTGTAATGATGGATACGTTGCGTTGTCGCAGCTGCGTCGTTTTACATAACAATGAGAAACCATGATCCATTATTGCGTTGAGTTGTCGCAGTTGCGGGTTCTTACATAACATAATGTAAATGTGGTAGCGTGCTCAATGCCTCATACTGTAAGCGAAGCTAAAACGGAAAACGAACGGAAACGGTACACTATTTCGTTGCGTAGTCGCAGCTGCCCTGTTTTGCCTAGAAAATATTAATATGTTAACGCCTTTATACTGTACGCTGTTAGCGAAGGCACGATGCACTATAACGTTGCGTTGTCGCAGCATCAACTCACCGTTTTTAGTAAAATAAGAATAAAAAAGTTAATTCTTCCAGCCCTCCTATTCCAAAATATGATTTGTTATTTATAGCGCAGCAAAGGCGAGTGGTATCTATATAATAATACGCGGAAAACTTTTTACCCTTTTTTTAAGAAAGACGCGTAGATATAAAGCATGAAATTTCTCCCAGTTATAGATGATATGGAATACCTATATTATTTTAAAATATGCTTCAATTTTGCCTTATTTTATTACACAATACAACACGCACACTACAATATTTTGGCATGACCCGATAATCATAAACGAAATACTCTTTTGTCTATGGTTGAAGTTTGATTTCTTTTAATGAAATTTAATGGTCTGGCAACGAGACCTTTATGCCATATGCGATTGAATTGAAAATAGGCTATAGTTTTTTATAGCTTCCGTACACGATGGATATTTATGGTCGAATTTGTACCACTGGGCGACCTCTAGCAGCTGGTAAATATACATCTCATCACGTTGTTCTATTGCAGTACGCAGCATAACGCAACGCACCCGTGCATCGTGGCCTCGTTATTTTATTTCTTACACAAAGTCACACTTTCAGGCCTACTCGACTCACGTAAAATTGATTTGTTAATGACTCTAAAACCATGGTTTTTCATGGCAAATACAATAATAATTATAATCTTTATTGTACACCACGAATATACATAATTATAACATTCACTACATCAGTTGTATGAAAGTACAATTCTGGCGGCTTTATCGCTAAAAGCGATGTCTTCCAGGCAATGTAAGAAATAATATTATATATTAATATGCACAATATGAAGGGGTCGTTTTACCATCTCCTGATATGTGCTTATCCGACAGATACTCTACACTTCATCTGAAATGTTAGTTGTGGATAGCCTATACTGAGCATATCAGGAAGTACCGAAATAATCCCCAAAATTAGCCGAATCGACTCAGGCGTTTTCGAGTAAGTATAAGCTAGAATAGTAAAAACTTATAATAGGTCATTTCTTACCGTATCGTATATGTCGGTAAAATGAAAGTTAAAAATTAATGTCACTTTCTACTATGCAAATAGGTATGAAACCCACAATTTACTCTATGCCTAGCCGCGGGTAGCAGATTCACAGCTCCAACTGTGAATACTCCAATTCACAAAAGAGATGATTAGCTCGCCTGCTCGCCATTCAAATGGTTAATGGTGTCTACACAGCGGAATAGGCATAATACTATCAGTACGGTCGCCTTTATACGCTGTTTACTCTTTGACTTGGAAAAGGATTTCATTCCGAGAGATGTGTATGGGAATGACTCGACGTCCTTTGTGGCACTGTCGTTGAGCACCTTGGTAGCTCACGCCGGGGGTCGCGGGTTCCAATCCCGCCGACGTAACAAAAGTTTTTCAAAGTTCCTGGGTTGTGAATGTGTATTAAATATGTGTATAGTATAAAAAGTTTTCAATAAATTTCCGTCGTATGGTACCTGTAACACAAGTACCTCGGGTACTTAGCACGGGGCCAGACTGACGTGGTGTGAAGCGTCCAAAGATATTATATTATTGTGGAATACATAGAGTTGAGAATACAAAGAGATAATACTTTAAGATGTGTATGTATCAGTCCCATAGAGTTTACTGTGAAAGTAGCGACGATAAGAGCAGCTTTTTATTTATACTAGTAGTTGCCCGCGTTTATGTCCGCGTGAAACTTATGAATTATCCCGTTTTTAACACAATTTTTATTTCTGCTCGGCTCCTGTCGGTCGTAGCGTGATGTTATATAGCCTATAGCCTTCCTCGATAAACGGACTGACCAACGCCAAAATAATTTCGTCAATTGTTTTGAGCACACGAAATTGCGATCATAATGAAGTGCGATATAAAATTATTAAAAAAAAGTTTTTATTCCCGGAATATCATTTATTAAAAACAACTTTCAGATCGACAAAATCTGGCAATCTTAAAAGTTACTCGACATTTTTCGATTACAATAATAACGATGATAAATAATTCGTTCGGAAAATATTAGGAGCTGTCAGTGTTACAGTCTCTATTTCTTCACTGAGTTTGTGCTAAAATGTTCCTTATGACGTCAATAGGAGGGTGTTGTTTAAGGTAAAATAATTAAAACTGGCTAAATGCGACCTGGACTGGCGCACGGAGGGTTCCGTACCAGTTGAGAGCAAAAAATTTGGAAAAACGCGTTTCTGAAAGTTAAAAAGCTATAACAGTCCTCGTTGTGTAAACAATAGCGCGACAACAGCGACATCTTTATTAAAAGAAAAAAATGACCAAAACACTACGTTTGATTTAGAAAGGCTCCCTTAAATATTTTATTTATTTTTTCTTGTTATAGCGGCAACAGAAATATATAATCTATAAAAATTTCAACTCTAGCTATTACCGTTTTTGAGATACCGTCTAGAGACGGACAGACAGACAGGCGAACAGACAGACAGACGGATAGTCATAGACAGACGTCTTAGTAACTGGGTTCCGTTTTTACCCTTTGGGCACGGAACCCTAAAAAGGGACGGTAAGCTCCTATCAGAAGTTTGTATAATTTGTCAATTGTTCCCGTCGGCCGAACAATAACTAATCACAATAAAAGGGTTGGTACTCTATTAAAAACTCACTAAGAATTCCAACGGAGGGTCGGGTAAGGGGCGACGCACAGTTAATACCTTCTGTCTTATCAACATTTTATCTATGATATAAAAATAAGTCGGATTTTCCTTCCTGACGCTATAACTTCAGGACGCACGAAACGATTTAAACGATTCGCATTCGTTGGAAAGGTCTCGGACTCCGTGAGGCTTGTAGCAGAAAAATTTCAAAAGCAAAAGTTAACACGCGGACGGAGTCGCCTGCCGAGACTGCCTGAAGCGAGTGCAAAACGATTAGCTTGTTCGCTTACTATAACGAAGGTGCAATCAATAAAAATGGAGAGGAAGTGGTTTTAATACGTATATTGTCGGTGTTACATATATGTCATAAGTCGGATCCCAAAATCCTTCATCCAATTCCTCGACATCTATCAAAATGTAAATAAGTCAATAAATCATGAAGCAAAGAGTACAAAATATAAAAAGGTTTTTACAAAGAAGTTTACTACTACTGCTATGTACATTTTTAGGTAATGAAATTGCATATTTTCGTAATGGTAAAATAAATTAATTAGGTATCTATTTATTTTTTAAAGTTTAAATTTACTACTTAAGTACTATCCAATTTTTATTGTGTAATTAAAATTACAGTAAATTGGCGTGAAACGGCTTTGTGCTGTGTTTCGTTCAGTGGGTTTTCAGAATCACCCGTAAACTCACTGTTTACCGATGGCCCAACTTCCCTAATCCTCTATCCCTATTCCCTCATAAAGGCCGGCAACGCACTTGCGACTCTTCGTATGTCACGAGTTTCCATGAGCGACGGCAGTTGCTTTCTATCAGTTAACCCATCCGATCTGCAGCAGATGGGTCACCTGATAAATGGGTGAAATGATATTTAGGGAAATATCATAAAAAGAGAAAATTGCTCATATTTGATCAAGAGTAAAAGCCTCTTACTCTCTCTGCCTGTATGTTACTCTTTCACGTCTAAACCACCGGACCCATTTTGGTAAAAAATTGGAGATCCTTTGAGTCCCTGGAAAGGACATAGGATACTTTTTATCTCCATCTCATCTTCATCTCATCCAAAAACAGTTCTCGTGCGATATTAGCGCGACGGAGTGAGCGTCGTCAATATTATAAACTATCTGACCCGGCGAAGTTTGTTCCGCCTTAATGGCAATAAATAAGCAGATTGTGTTTTTTTTATTAGAAAAAATACAAAAAAATTAAATAACTACTATAGTACAGAGATCCAGTAAAAGTGTGCAGTACTAAAACCTAAAAAAAAGTTGCAAAATTTTTTTGTTATACTACGTTTTATAGTGACTGACGTTTCATGTCAAGTCATACGGGAACGCTGTCGAACGGAATAAAAAGTAACCTATGTCCGTCTCCTGGCTCTAAGCTACCTCCCTACCAATTTTCAGCTAAATCTGTTCTGCCGTTCTTGAGTTATA